>VYXH01004344.1:214154-280860 GCA_013397275.1 Burhinus bistriatus | reverse complement strand
TTTTTTTTTTTTTTCCATGTGCCGTGGGCATCATTTGTGACATTGTAATAATTACCTATGTGAAAATAAAATCTGGATCATGGGGTGAAGGCCACAAATTCCTCTGTACATTAAGGTGCTATGCAAAATGTAACACTGGGTGATTTAGAACCAATTTGAAAGCCAACAAAGAATGCCTAAGTCCAGGACAATATTGGTTTATAAATTCAAAGTTAAGTTTGGATGAGGAGTGTGTGATCCAGGATAATTCCATTAGGCTGTGGATCCTGGTAAATGGAGTCTGACTGGCTGACTCCTGTAATTTATTTTAAAAAAAAAAAAAAAAAAAGTCTTTGTCAAATGAAATACGTTACAACTACTAAGGAAACTTTGCTCAGAAAACAGATAAGGATTGAGAAGCCATAGATGTAAGATTTTTACAACTTAAAATGTCTAAATACATAGTTATTTAATTAGAGGCTAAATGAAAACAGCAAAAAGAGACAGATTTTAAGCATGTTAACTGCTTGAAAGAACTCAATATTTCTGTAAAGAATATGTTGCAGTGTTTTTTAGGCTGCCTGGCCCACTGCCTTCTCCTGGGCTAACAGGAAGGAAGGGAGGAGAAATGCTCATACCGCTCTCCTTCCAAGGGAGGAGTCAAGAAGAAATACTCAGCATTTAGGCCTCTGAGGGTGTGGTATTAGTGTTCGTAAACCAAACTTCATAGCCTGAATTAGAAAGAATTAAAACTAGAAACAGATGACACTGCTTTAAGTATTCTTCAGTAAAATACACTGCTGGCTCTTCTTAGAGGAATATATCAAGGCAAGTTATTCTGCAAAATTTATTGTAAACTATTAGAGAACACAATGGTGAATGCCGAGGATGGCTCCAGAGCAAAACTTCATAGACTGCACAGTCTTTGAAGCAACAGGCACTTTGAAGATCAAAATGCTAACTTTTCTTAAACCGATGTTTCAAAAGCTAAACATTTTCATTATATTTATTCCCCTGAATGAAATGTGTTTTCTTTAACATTTATCTTTTGATTCTTGCGTGTTAAACTAACTCAGAGCTATTAGGCTACTACATTTGAAAAGTACTGAAGGAGTCTTTGTGAAAGTGCTCAAGACTGTTAATGAAGCTAATGAGATTTTATGTGATCTTCCTACTGATAAGTTTTCCTTAATCAGATGACTCTAGGAAATGGGATTTTTTAAAATTCAGTATTAGGGAGAAGATATGCATATGAAAGTAAACCACCTCCTCTTTAGCCTAGATTCACAGTGCTTGTGCAACAGATGTGGCCCCAGTGTATTGCTATGTACAGATTCAAAGATAATTGAATCCCTCTGTAGTAGCTATTAAAAATGAGTAAATGCTGTATTTCCAGATCAAAATGAAATGGAGAGATATGAAGAATTTTGGAAGAAGTGTGTGAGAAGGGGGGTGGGACGGAAGAAAAGAAGATGAAAATACTTTTTGTGTTGCTAGAAACATTACTCCTCCTTTGCTTAACTTTAACACAAATATTTTTCAGAAAATCTTTGCCAATTTAGAATTGCAGCCTGAGAGATATCATAAAAGCCCTGACCTTGAGGACAAAACTCCCTGTTTTCTGCATTTTAAAGGGTATGATTTCAATACTTAGAGTAGCAACTCTTTGTTTTTAGAGAAATGTCCAGTTTCGTTCTAGATTACAAGCTACACTTTCATATTGCCAGCATTTTTACCCTGTGTTTTCTAGCTGATGTCTAAGCTTTTACTAACAATAATTCAAACAGGGAATGGATTTCAGTTTCTTCTTTTGCATAAATGGGTCTTCAGTGCAGTAAAAAAGAAGCTGGACAAATAATTTTCAATAAAAGTGATTATACTTTTTTTTTTTGAGTTAAAGGGAGATAAAGAAATAGCAATCACTCTATTCTCCATATAATCAAATTAATGTATTTTGTCCTGGCAGTTTTCTCTTACAAGAACTGAAAAACAGTGAATTATTCTTATTTGAACAAGAAGTCTTTACTGTTATAATAGTTAAACCTGTGGTCCTCTACTAGGAAAGCAAGCTGTAATCAACCACTTAGCTGTTACTGAATTACACTTATCTCCACTTCGCCTGTTTAACTTCCCATAAGCATGCTAAGTACCTCTTTAGAATGCATTGACCTCTAATTATTTCTTGCTTTATGTATCCCTTAGCCCACATTGGAGAAATAAAAAATATTCCTATTGGTATACAGTGCAGAATAATACAACCTGGTTTTGTTTTATTTATTTTGTATACAGAGTGACATTTTAACACCTTTGGGTCCTCCATAAACCAAAATGCCATGCATAATGATTGAATTTCATGCTTTATCCTGTGCAGTGATACTAATGAAACTGTTTTTCAGTAATAAGCTAAATACAGTATTGCAGTAGGGTGCAAAATTGCATCATTCAGGCTTTTGACTGCCTGATGACCAAGTTGCAGAAATTGTAGCCGTGCTATAAGCTGCAGTCTGAGGTCTTTCTGAAGTCACAAGATGCATTGGATTTGTGGGACCTGTGCAGTGGAACCTGTAAATATACCTACATTAATAACATTCATGTTTTTCTGAAGTCAAAGCATGACTGGTAGAAAAGCTGGCTTTATGCTTCAGTGAGAGCATTTAGCTTTCTTTTCACTTGGAGGAATTTTTAGCCTGGCAGCAATAGCATTATAATAACTGCCAGCTGCTCACTTGGCACTAGAATGCCGAGAACCAAGAGGAAGAGCCTAGTGCATTATATGTGTAATTTACTTTTCTCTAAAACTTGAAGGTTTAGGCCTCATAAATATTTTGATCTGGTCTTCCATGGCCTTTGTACGCATCAGTCTGGGAATATGCATGTGGAGCGTAGCTTGCAGATTTTAGTTTGGAGTACATTGAAGTAATTCCCACCAGGATAAGAAGAGAAATTATTCTGGGAGATTAATCTGTGAGTGGGTGGTCAAGAAAGAAGGAAAACCTTTAACGTTAAGCAGGTGGACCTCCCTCATTTTATACTGTATATTGGGGATGCAAGATAATCATCTCCCCAAATATTGGATAGTATTGATCTGATTTTCACATCAAAAGCATAAGGTTCAAGACATGATTTGTGAGGCAGAAACTTGGGAATGGAAAGGAGACTTTTTTGTATCCTCAACTCTGTGCTTGCACACCACTGTCAGGGCAATGATACAGCAGAAATTAGGTCTGGAAGGGTACACAGGAGCAATCGTTGTACTTTTCTCCACCTGTAAACCTGCACAGCTGCAAGCCACACAAGCACTTCTTGACTCACAGTGCCACTTTACTCTTTTGTATTTAAACTGGCTTCAGAAACTACAGTGTACCAAAGCAGAAACCAGGGAAGACTATGGGCCTTTTTAACGTCTTTGTTTCTAAATCCTTGAGACGTGTCTGGAAACAGACCATACAGAGGTAGAAGGTAGGTAGGAAGACATAGTGGTGTCTGCTGGTCTGATTTTGGGAGGGAAATTTTGCTCTGATCTGGTAGTCAGCTTGACCATAAGTATCTGAGCAACAACCACTGAGACGCCCGAGAAAGTTAATACCAGTAGGTGCTATCTTGAATTCCGAGGATACCATCTCCTTGCATCTCTACATTTTACCTCAAACCAGGACAACATTTCACTTCTTATAGTGGACAATCTCCAGTGAAAGTAGAGGAACGTGAAATTCAGGCTGTTTCACCTGCATCCATGAGGGAAGGGAAGAATTTTCATTGTCCTGAAGATGTCTTGGGGGCATGCATGGGAGTATAATATTTGGGAATTCAGAGCTCTAAATTCTACATAAATATGTGATTTGAAGCAAGTTCTTTAATTTGCTTCATAGTTCTTTATTAAAAATATAGTAATTCTTTATTAAAAAAAATAGTAATGCCATCTTTCTTGGCAGTCTGTCTCTGTGTTAAATAGATTCTTTGTAGAAGGAGCTGTCTTACTCAGTCCCATGCGGTAGTCAACTAATAAGGCTCTGATCTCAGCTGCTAGTGTAATGTAAACACATGCTGCTTTACTATAACAAAGTGCTGCTTTAGTGATACCTTTTTTTTTTCCAGGAGATTTGTGCCAAACCTGATCTATTTCAAATGGAGAATCAACATTTTGATTGAAAGCAACTGCAAAACCCAACCTGTTATGCAAATCTAAAGCTTTCAGTTGGGAAGTCCCACATCTAGGGATTGCAGTTCACTCTAAATTCTGTTTGAGATGTGGACAAGAGAGTAAAGCAATGAAAAAATGGAAGAAAGGTCAAAAGGTGAAACAGTTTAGGACTCTTCCATGCTGTCTCTAGGCAGTAGCTGGAAGGAAGATGTTATTCTCTCTTCTTTCTTCCCCTCCTTGTTTTCGTTCCAGTACAGGGGTAAGAGTATATCTGTGTTTGTGCCTTCTTCCCACCACATATGCACAACACCTGTGGTTAATGAGAATCTGAGAGGAGGTGGTTCTTTCCCTTTCTTTTATACTTTTCATACTACTTATTCTCCCTCCCTTTCCCTCTGGAGGTAGAGGGCAATGAAAGAAGGAATTTAGCAAGATTTATGCTTTTTCTTTCACGTACAGCTGTATGTGTCTTGGGATATTACAATTGGGTCTGTTTCTCCTGCCCTTCCACTAAAGTTCCATCATATTTTGTGGTTCCCAGGCTTCTCTGACAGAAGGATGATAATGTGCATGTGATCCATTTCTGCTTCAGCTACTTACAGATTGTGAGTAGCAGTGGGGCTGACCAGCTGCTGCTTGTTTCATGGAGTTACTGTCTCAGTTGCTTTCAGGAACAGAAAAAGAAACTGGCTTTGCTACAGGTTGACGGTGGGAGGATGACTTCTTTCTGCAGTGCCACCAGAACAGTGGAAGACTGCCTTTTTCATGCAGGTTCTTTTCCTCATGAGCTTTCAGTGCCCTATGTAGGATAAATGTAGTTTCAGAAAATGCCATCATCAAATTTATCCCCACTTATCCTGGCAGAAGTAGCAAAACTTAGAGTGGAATTTTGACTCTTTGAAGTAGTCAGTTCAGATGAGCTGCTTCTACCTACAGGCAGAATAACATCAAGGAGTCCCCAGAGTATGTGCTTTTCTGGGACTATAAGTCCCATTTGATTTGACTGTTCACTAAATGATCACTTGCCAAGCTTTCTCGTCAAGACCCAAACTGATACAAACAATAATATATACAATTACATCCCAATAGTGGTTGAAATTCTTAAATTAAAAAAAAATTAAGAGTGAACTGCTTTTGTTTGTTTATTTAATTATGTTTTGTGTCTTCCACATCTGTGGGGATGCACTGTTCTAAAATGAGCTCTACTGGATGAGGAAAAGCTGTAAGTGTTGCACACTGATGCCTCCCAATGACCAATATAAAGCAGCACACTATGTATATTTGTAAAACTTTTCACCTCCCCCACTCATAATACTGTCATTAGATCATCTTTTAAAGTAACTACTAAACTTACCACGTACCAGCCAGCGAGTGTCTTTGTGTTAAATCCTCATTAAATGTTGTGCAGTGATTGCATATTATCAAGCGAGGGGGGACAGCTGCAGCATTTTAAAATGCACGTACATGGAGGCAATAATGCTTGCATTTTTAACACAGTAGTAAGAATCCTACAGAAGCTGAAATAATAGGTAGTGTATTCCTAATCTTTAAAAATAATACTAATAAAAAAAATGCAGTGGAAATGTGAATGTATGTAAAATTTTATCTACTACCGTGTGGTATCCAACAAAATCTTATGTTGTGTAAAAAGCCAGTTGTATTATTTAAGGAATGCGTTCTTATTTTAAGTATTTTCATACTTTAAAAAAATAATATTCCCTGCAAGTTCTGACTTTTTTTTCTTGTATTTTTCCTCTCACAACTGTGTTTAAATAAACCACCATAAACCAACTCATTTGTGGACACTGATTAGAAAAAAATTTCGATCTTAAGGGACAGCCTAAAAATCCAGGAAGTTGGTATCGCCTTCCATGGACAGTGTTCTTGATTCAAGGCAAGACAATTGATCTTTAACCCACCCTGCATAGTTTAAAGTGTTTTTTTAGCACAGGGGTGGTCTACTGATATCAGTCCTTTTTTGTATGTTTCTATTGGTAGAAAACTTAATGAGATTACATATATTTTGATGAACAATTGCTGCTGTGTAAACTTGCCACCTGCCTACAGTGACTCTTATGAATATTTGATGATAATAAGTAGTAGGAACTTTACTGTGATGCTGGCATGCACTTAAAAAACCAGCAGCACAGGAATAGCTTTTGTTCTGCTTTTTTGCATGCAGTAAACAGTATGACATTTATATACGTGATAATTATTAGGCATATCTATCATATTTCAGTTCTTAATATTAGGACTTCCATTTAAATCATAATTCTGTCGTTTTAGGAGGGGAAGGATGCAGGATGGAACATGCAGTTTTTAACATCAAGATTACTATTTTAAGTTGAGGCAGGGTTGACTGGTCGATCTCATGCTTCTAGCTATGAAATAGCAGTTGAGAAGAAGGAAAAAAAATACACTGGAACATACCATTTTGCAGATGCAGCCATGTTCTATGAAATCTAAAATTAGTATCTCTAGATCAAAAATTTTGTAGACTTCTGTGCAATGTCTTTGGTCTGTCCAGTATCGCCTTATAGATCCTATAGGCAGTAGTCATGTCATATTGCAAATTAGGCAATGTCTCTCAAGAGCAGACATCACCTTTTATTATCTCTTCATCTGGTTTCTTTTTTTGTAGACAGTATAATAGGGGGTCCTCACCTTGTATGTTGTTTCAAGATGTTTTTGTGTGAAGCTGTTACTGAAAACCACGTTCCTGATTTAATTGTTTTGTTTGCACATTTGAAAACTTACTGCTTTCATTATCTAACTTGCTTTACAGACTAGGTTCAAAACAAACTAATGTTTTCTAAGTTGCCACAGCTTGTTTAATTACATATTTTTCCTTCTGAGACTTGCAGGGCCTGCTACACAGCTATATTTTTCCTTACTAAAGTGGTGAGGACAGCAGCAACAGCTCTGGCTTTTATAGTTTAGATTTTTGTACTTAAAATAACCTGGCATAGTAATTTTTTTTCAAGTAGCTCCTGCATATTGAGAGTGTAAAATCCATAAGTTTATTAGTACTACTATCATATTTTTCTTGAAAAACAGTGCTTTACAGAACTTATTTTTCTTTCAGGGAATCAGTTTCCTCCTATTGCAGCTCAAGATCTTCAGTTTGTTCTGAAGGCTGGATACCTGGAAAAACGCAGAAAAGGTAAGTCTAACTGTCTTTGTGAAAACTAATGCATATTTTATATCTGGGAAGTCTATGTGTCAGTATTGATGTTATACACACAAATAACTTTATACAGGAGTGATAAATAAAATGGAATAGAAGCTGAAATTTTGAAGCATTATTATGCAAAAGAAGCACAGCACATAATTGCTCCTGTAGTATTAAAAGAAAATCCTATTTCTTTATTGACTAAAAAAATCATACTGTGATGGCTGCCAGCCATAATTCTGGGACTTTCAGATATTTTTGAAGAAAACATTAGGAACGTATGTAAAAGTACCATATGTTGACTTCATGTTTCAGTGAGCATCAAGATTTATTTTCCTTCAAGAGGGCAAATATTGATCTCAGCTTTGGTTCAGTCAATATTTACCTTGATTCAATAAATCTTATATTGTCACTTTAATACCTACTTAATGCTGCAATAACTCGAGGAAATATTTAGGAAGTTGTTCATTATTTCCTTATATTTAATGTTACTCATGACTTCTCTCTTTGTATGATTTCAATTTCCCATTTGTTCTCTTACCACCAATTCTTATTTCTAATTTCCTTCTCAGGGCCATACATTTCTCTTCTTCATATCCAGATTTTGTTTCCTTTCCTTCACACCTTCCCTGTCTCCTCCTCCCACTTACCTCACCCTTGAAAAGAAGTAACATATTTGTGTTCAATAATGACATAAAGTGATATAACACAAATTATATTAATTGCAGACCACAGTTTTCTTGGCTTTGAATGGCAGAAGCGTTGGTGTGCTATCAGTAAGACGGTCTTCTATTATTATGGAAGTGACAAAGGTAATTATAATAATTACAATAAACTGTACAAATGATCTTTTAATACAGAGAAGAATGTGAAAGCTTTAGTGGAGTTGGAAACTGTGAACCTAAGGTAATTTTAAGAAAGCAAATGAAACTTTTAAAAGAATAGGTGGTTCTTAAACAGCGCTGTGAATTTTAAAAATGTGTAAATATTTTTCAGATCTGTAAGTGATATGCTCATTTTCTAATGCAGGGGAAACTGAGGAAAGAAGATTAAGGTACTTGTAAAGCTACTTTGTGTACCAATAACAGCTAGCTATTAGGTTTGATAGTATACTGGTACTCAGTTAATTCACGGGACAGAAAATGTTCATTCTGTCCAAATAGGATTTTCATTTTAAAACACCCTCTAGGAATTATACCTTCTGAGTTTTTTAAAGAGGGTTCTATCCAGGAAAATGTTAGTCTAAAGACTGCATAGTGGGAGTTCCATGTTGCGTTCTAAATAGCTTATATTCTGAAAAAGCTGGAAATGAAGTAATATATTTCACTAAAAGCCAGTCATGGAGACTAAAGCTAGCTTCTGAAGGTGAATTTAAATTTTAATGGCCAGTTTAGAAAGAATCTGGCATAAGTGTTGGGATATCACTTTGAATTTTTAAAATTGACAGTCAGATAAAATACCCTTTAAATTGTGTGACAAATGTATTTGTTTAATGGTAAAACAAGTGATACAGAAATATATCTGAGTAAACTTTTAAAAGTGCAATTATGTCTTTCCTGCCACTCCCCAAAATACTTATTCCTGGGCAAACTTTCCATTGAAGCATTTTTCTTCTGCTTATGTTTGTGTGACTCTACTTGAGATTAGTGCGGGTAGTTATTTTGTGTTGTTTTATTCAAAGACTAATTTAATTTGGTCCAGTTTGTTTCATTCCTCAATATGCTGACTCATTTAAAGTCATGCTGTCTTTAAAAACAAAAGAAATAAAGTAAGGGTCTAATTCTAAGTCCAGTTTTCATCTTGCTACGGTTTCCCATCATATTCTCAGTTTCTGGAGTGTATCTGCTAAATGATCCCTTCTTTATCCTTTTCTTGGGATTTACGGATTGATCAAGCTTCAAAAAAATAAATCTTTCTTCAAAAATTTTGAGGAAGTGTGGCATAACACTGATTTGTCAGTAACGATTTATTTCTTTCTCTGGAAAATTATCTTGTGCTGTTTGTTTATATATTATCTAGTACTTAATAAATGGCAATTTTTTTGTGAGAATATATTGCTAGTTCTTAAAGATTGTTCTGGGTTTTAATCTGTCTTTTCATCTGCTAGTTTTCGCAAAAAAACCCCCAAACTTGTGGTTTGGTTTGTTTGGTTTTTTTTTTCCTTTTTGGGTTTGTTCTAATGATTATTTATGCTTTCTAGCATATGGTCTTTGGATTAAGGCAGGATAACTGCCCACCTGCCCTTTTTCCATCCTTTCTTTTTTTTCGTTTTGCCAACAACCTGACTATCAAGGCTACATTGTCATTTCTAATACCTATGCTGAAAGTTAAGATACATTGAAGTGTGTTCCCCAGGGCTCAGCAGGTTGGTGTCATGTTAGGAATTGACTGTGGTATACTGTGGGATCTCTTTCCTTTATGAATCTATAGACAGATGCTTTGGCTTGTACATTTACAGCTTTTGTAGGCTGCAGATTGTTTAGAGAAGATCTTCCTAACTGTAACCTAATGATGTGGGAGAGCCACATAGTCCACGGATCATCTTTTGGGAATTGTATAGATATGGCCAAACTGCAAACAGTAGCTCGTGGAGCAAGCAAATAAATCAGCTGCATGAATTTCTGCCCTGCCTCCATGTGACTGGTGCTGTTAGTGCAGCAAAACTAGTGCAGCATGGGGGAATCCTTTTGTCTTGCAGAGCTGGGATGACCAACAGTCACTCCACAACTTGCCCTTGAAGAAGAAAGCTTTTTTCCTAGACTGGTCAGAGGTACTATCTTCAGCCCTCTGATGCCATAGTACATTTTTAAAGGTCCCTTTTCCAGGGCAGAAGCAAATCACCATAATTGTGCGGAAACTGGATGTCAGTGATTGCTGTAGTTCCATGGCTAACTGGTTTGTTGTTGTAACTGAGCTGTCATCCTGATGGCTGTGAACGTATGTGCTACTGTTTATCATGCTGTTTAGCTGCAGATTGTCAGCATGGACAAGGTGTGTGATGAGATGATCCTGAGGAGATCTGGCCTTTCATCACTGGAAGGGCCTGAAACTGTTTTCACTGCCACTGTTATGGCCAGCAGTGGTACCTGCCATAGTATGCTATTGTATTGGGGCCCTTCTTTTGCTATGACCCTTCATACTGTACCAGATAACTCGGACCACGTAGAAAATGAAGGCATGTTCTTACCAACTGTAGAACAGCAGTGTATATTTGAGTGGCTTCATGCAAATTGCTGCCACCTCTTGAATTGTTGGGATGGTGTCTGTCTAAGCAGTGCTGGTGTGCCCTCCTCACCTGTGCAGTGCCTGCAGATGCTTTGTGTCAGCTGGGCTCTGGTTTCTGACAGGTTCCAGGATTAATTCACATAACAGGAAAATTCCTCATCGTCAATGTGAACCCAGTTTGAAGAGAGACAAGGGAGAGGGGGCTTCCATACATGCTCAGTCCTGTTGTCTGCATCACTTTTTATAGGTAATGCAGTGCTAGTGCTTGTGTGTTGTGGGATGTAATGCAGAGAGGCAGCAGGGATTTCTAGGTCCTGCCTGGCTTTTTTTTCATTGTGTGTGTTTTTAAAACTGAACATGTAGGCGAATAATCTGTGAAGGATATTTTGTGTCTGGTGCAGTGTGTATTTTGTTGGCCAAGGTTTGATTTTCACATTTAAATATCAGTGTAAATGTAACTGAATATGCTGAATGTGAGGCTTATAGGATGCCTTTTTATTAGGTTGTGTACATTTGTTGTTTCCAAAACACTTCTAATTCTTCTAACTTTCTCCTTTTTGCATTGGGAAAGCAAGAGGTATGAAAGTGTATAAAGCTCACAAACACATGTAAGGAAAACCATTTATTCAGACCCGAATGATGAAAAATATGAGGCATAGTCCAGGAGAATATAGTACAAGGTAAAGCCTGTGAAAGTACAGTAAATGACTGTGTGTTTGTGTGTTCACCTAAGAGATAACAAGTATCCTTTTAACAGTTGTGATGCCTGCAGGCTAATAAATGTCTTGTTTCCCTGTTTCCTCCTCTATTTTCTCGTACATTTGGTGCAGCATTGAATAGTGAAACAATGTTATTTATCCCTGCAATATAGACAGGTCTAAGTGAATCACCTGCATTTTTTTTTCTTTTTTCCTCAATCAATGATATGTGGAGTAGATGGAGAAGCAAGGCTTAAAGGTTTGACCTAATTACGTCAGAAATACGTATTGCAGGAAGTGCATGTATATTTGTGCTTGTGCTGCAATGTCTGTTGCCAGCATGTGGCCCACAACATTGCGGAGAAGTGTGTTCAAATGTCAGAGCTGGCTTGGATTTCCAGAAGTCTCCCTGGTCCTCCTTTTCGTACTCTTTCCTTCCAGAAACCTTTTATAGTCCTTCTCTTTTCTTTGCTTCCATGCAGTTGCATCGTGAGTCGGGTGCTCTGTTTGCATATTGTTTTTCTATATGATCTGTGACAGTTCCTGTGTACTTAGGCACCTAGGTGGTACGGCTAACCTTTCAGACCTCAAAGTGCATGTGAAGAAGGAAAATTAATTCGTTGCTTTATAGATGAATGAATTAATGGCTTCATTATTTCTTCCTCACTAGGCCACAATGTTATGTGCCCTTCTGTCTCAGCAAACTGGAGAGATCAGCTACATGTTTAGCAAGACAGTAACTGATAACATTGTGGCAATTTTTTCCCTTGTTAATGGGCACTAAAAATTTATTTTCATTTTTATAACTTGAAAATGGTATCTGCCTGCCTGGCAGTAATATGATGTTGGAGAGGGATAACTCAGAGACTTTTAGAAAAGTCTGAGTTTATTTTTTAAATTTCTTAAAAAAAAAATCTATTTTTAACATGGACATGGAAATTTTTGATTTCTCTGAATAGTAAGATAGTGATGGCCAGGCCAACAGATGGACTACTTCTATTTGTGCAAGAGGTTTTGTGGTTTGGTGGTGTGGGTTTTTTTATTATTTCTTTTTTTTTTTTTATTTGGTGACTGATTAATATTAAGGGAGAGGGAAGCCTAGTTAGAATTGCATTTGCAGACCTGTCCTAGTGACTCATCAAACCAGGCTGCTGGAATTTCTGCCACATGCTGCTGAAGTGTCATTTTGCTTTTAGCTACAGACCTTCTTCTCTTAGTCCTCCCTCTCTGAACAACCACATAGGAAAGACAAAAATCCTTGTTTAGTTTAGACTTTACTTTTGACAGAATCCATAATTGAAATCCACAGGAACTGTGAATGTTCAACAGGACTTTGTTGTAGCAGGGTGATGGCAATCAAAGGCATCTATCTAATGAGTACTGAATCTTCTGCTATGAGAATATTAAATTCAGACCTTGAGAGGCACACTTGCCATAAATAGTGTGTTATTTAAAAAATACCTATTGAGTATAAACAAACTGAATATAAACAAACTGTTGCCCTAAATAGTGTGTTTCAACCATTGCCTCCATTTCTTAATTTTTTAAATTTAGATTTCTCGGAGGACTAGATTAAAGGAAAGGAAAAAAAAAAAAAAAGTCAATTGTATTTCAGATCTGCTATCTAAAAGAGAAGAAGTCCTATCCATGCGTTTGGAAAGGACTGTTCCAAAAGCTGGAAAAGGAATTACCATTCTGGAGATACTGACGCTATTTTTAGAAAGCAGACATCCTGCATATGGAAAAGTATGTGAAACTACATTTAGCATGAAGCCATGTAAACCATAAGATCTTACAGGCTCCTAATTTCAAGATGAAGAGAGTTAAATTATAGATTCTAATAGTATCTATAAATACTTTATCACTCTCTGAAATCTTTCTGTTTGCCTTTGTTCGTTATGCCTTTCTCTGTAACTTCTTTCCTTTCTACTATCCAAGTGCTCTCTGTTCTTCAGAAAGCACTAATTCTTTTTACATGTGCTAATAATACGGGCACATCGCCTTAGGCCTCAAATTTACAACCCAATCATTTCAAGACCCCGTTTAAGGTTTACCCTTCTTTGTGTTAAAAGTTCCCATGGACTCAGTTACGCAAAGTTACTTCAAACTCCTTTTTCTCTGTTTCCCCTGAGACTCTTTTATTCCCAATATAATATTGGCCCTGCTTCCGCTGTTAACATTTCACTATTTTTAGGATGAATTAAGTTTATATGTAAGAAAAATGTTTAAAGTGGCTCTCAAATTTCATTTGGATCCGTATTTTCTCTATTTCAAATATAGACCCCCCATATTTATTTCTCTCAGATATCTATGTACTAGTTTTGACTTTTTTTTTTTAAAATATTTAGTGCCTGACTCTCTGATTTGTTATACTAGCTTTTTACAATTCTAAATTCCTGATGCAAAATGATCTACACAGACTCAGATTTATTTTTCTGTTGTGTGCCTGATATGGGGAGGAGGGAAGAGGAGGACATGAGAGCAAAGAACAGCTTATTCTGAAATGAGATTTGACTTAATTGTGCTTAATTTATGCTTGATGATGTTCGTGACCCTTTTTGTTTTTACAAGACTGTTAGTAGTATACCTTTACAATTTACAATTTACAATTCTGTTCTATGTTGTTCTGGGACATCTTAAGGATTTCCCATTGTTGAATTGCAAAGCCCTTTCTTGAGAAAATACGAGACAGCAAGAATGTTATCCTCTTTCAGAGAAGTGTGTTCAATCCACATGTCTCTCCAGTTTCTCTTAAATATGCTATTTTATTCCTGCCTAGGCAACACTCTGGTTCTGATTTGGGGATTCAAATTGAAAGTGAAATCTCTGTAACGTAAATATGCTTCCTGAAGCTGCTTTTAAGGCTCCCGCTGTAAACCCCAACTATATCTAATTTTAAGTCTCCAAGTAAAATCTTTAAGTCTTCAAAGTTTTGAAACATCAAAAACTGTTTAACTCTCCTTAGAGCATGGTTTCCAGAAATTATTTCTGATATCAACAATATAACTCTGAATGTGAAAGTTCACAGAAGTCACTGTGGCACTAACTTCACACGGCAGCTTTAAACGAAAGCCCAAGTCTGCCTGCACACCTATTTAGCTGCAAGCCTTTGCCGATAAATGAATTTGAGATGATTGTTCAGTCTGATTATTACAAGATGGCCCTCTTTCAAGGCTGCACCTGACTACCATGCCTGGCCAAACAGCTACCATGGGTCATGGTTTGCTCCATGGTGATCAGGTGAGGGGGTTGGTCTTCAGTCCTACCTGGAAAGGTGTGTTCTGTAAGAGCAACTGGGATTTGTAGACCTCCATTGCTTGTCACCATCAGAGCATGCTGCTGAGCAATAGCTGACCTGTGTCCTGCCATTCTGTGTTTCTGGAGCCGTTTCTCAGGACATACTAGGTCTTATCTCTGGCTTGCTGCCACAGGGAGTGTGAATGCATACTGAGAGTCTTTCTCTCAACTTTAGTGGGTTCTGGGTCAGGGCTGTGAAGTGTGTCAGTTGTCCTGAAACTTCAACATTTTAAGCATATGTGTAATGCTACACTGGACTTTAATCGGAGGTACTTTACTGCACAGACAATTAGAAGGAAAAGTATCAATGCTATGACTAGTCTATTGCTATAAAGGTCAGTGAAAAAATTTAATAACGAAGGATATATAATTTTTTTGGTGGTGCATACAGGTAATTTGCATTAGCACTGGAACAGCATGTTCAGAGAGATTAGACAAAGACAGTATAAACAATAAAACAATCAAATGCAATATGGATACCACGCATCGCGTTCCCTTTCCAGTGCGAAGTACAGCATCTTTCTGTTTTAACTGTAATGCCCTTTGAAAGAATGAGTACCAGTACAGAGATCATCTGAGATTAGCTCTGTAAAACTGTATTACCACAAAAGGGATCATCCATGTCAGAGAAGCAGTCTCAGAAATAATCCGACTAAATTTGAATACTTGCCTCATTTTTATCTTGACAAAATGTTTTTACCTTTTGAACCTGGTGTTTGTTTATTCTGTCTGCATGCTCCTATCTTCTTGGGTTTTGATAAACCTCCAGCATGGGAGAGTGAGAAATGAATGTGTTTCACTTCATCTTCTCCCTGAGGTCACAAGTGAGGGAACAATACAATTTCTAGGCAGAAATGAATTTCATTAAAAAGGGACCTAGTTAACCTTTGCTAGATATTATTTGTAATATCTGCCTTGGTGCAATTCCATGAATTTTGCATCTGTGTGCTGTTTGATATAAGCGTGGAGGATTGTGCAAATGTAAAATATTAGTACTGTATCATTAGTACTTAATTAAGACATAATAAAACTTACTGTGGGGGAAGGGACTAGAAGAGAAAATAGAACAGTGCCCTGGATTTTCTCATATAATTTTGTTATTTGGTATTTACTTGCCCTGGGTGAGAGTTCATAAAAAGGTGGAAGGACAAAGAATTTGTGTCTATGTGCATGTCAGATTACTAGCAAGAGTATTTTTATGGTGACTGCCCCTTACATCCATTGGTGTTCACGTTGCTGTGTTAGCCAATTTTTGCCCTCTCAGAAGTGGAAAAAACATTTGCTTTCCTATTAAATTTCCAGAAAGATGACAAAATTATGTTGAAAATTGTAGTTTTTCCTGTTTTATGTACTGTAGATGTTTTCTCCTTTTGTTGACAAACATAAGCAATGGATGCTCGATTTGCACTTAAGTTCTGTTCAGCAATATTTGAAGTAGTTTTGCTGTTGTGCCTGATGCTTATTGTTAATTAATACTTCTCTCTGCTGTGGAAAAAACCCACACTTCATGGCATTTTCTTTCATTTGCAACTGCACTTTGTTTGCCTGAGCAAAATGTAACTGATGGTGCCTGTCTTCACTTGAATGCTGCATTGCAATCTACAGAAATTGCACACTGATTTACTTTTACTTTTTTTGTTTGTTTTTAATATCCACCAAACCATGCCAGAGCACATAAAATCAGATGCAGGGTTTAGTCTGAAGAGCTCAGAAGGAGTGCACAGGTGCTGCTTGCCCAACATGCGGTATATTTAAACTCAGGCCTGTTCTAAGTGATACTTTTATAAACCAGAACCTTTGAAAAGTAGAATTGCCTTTAAAACAACCACATGGCTCTACATAATAAACTGTGGTAGGGCTCAGTACTTTTATTAGCTAATTAAACATTTGCAGTGTTGAAAGAAATGCTTTTGGAACACACACCTGAATTTATAACAAAATTCATTCTGTATTTCTGCCATGTGGAAAGGAGGCACATCTGGGAGTAGGTGGGAGAATGTGAAGAGAAGCTTTTCCAATTGCTTAAAAAGGAGTTTGAAGTTTATTTTTTGAGTGAAGTGGTTAGTTTAGGAGGGAGCTTAGCAAGTTCTGAGCTAGACAGGTTTTCCCATTGGCTTACTGAACCTGAAAGAGACACTGATTTATAGGAAGCATGTCTTGCAAGTTCCAGTTCTTGGCTTTCCCTAGATACAAGTGTCATAACATGCACTTCTTACTAAACAAGACCACCATCTGCAAACATCCCCTTGTGGAATTCCTTAGGCATCCTGCAGAAAAATGTACTTTTGTGTACATCTTCCTTTAAAACAAAGCTTTATCTCCAGAAGCATCACCTAATCATTTTGCTAAAACCTCCCTGTTCTTTGTAAAATTCATGAAATAGAAAACAAAATCTGAATAAACGATAACCTGCTGAGCCACTTACTTTCACTGTTGTAAATGAAGCTCTAACTTTATTTTTTATCTCCAACAGACAAACAACAGAAAGGTGAATTTGCCTTAGAGGGCTACACCATCAGAATGAATAATAGCCTTCGGAAGGATGCAAAGAAAGATTGCTGTTTTGAAATCTCCGCTCCTGATAAGCGCATTTATCAGGTTGGACTTTTTTTATGTTGACTTGAAATTAAATTGATAAAGCTGTTACAATTCCAGTTACTGAATTAACATTTCAGTAAAACAACTTTCACTGACATCTTAATGAAAAAAGGAAACCCTTGCTTGCTTATATTGTATAGTCATATATTAGGAAAAAAATCTGATTTAAAATATGTATGTATGTGTTCAAATATTATCTTTTTGGACAAGAGCAAGGAAATCTATCATCTTTATCTATTGGTCATTTCAGTGTTAGCATTTTATTATCTATTGTATAGTATGTCTGCATGATTTCTTGTATGAATTAAATAGTAAAAAAAGTTAAAGTATATATCAGTGTTAAATACATACTGTATTGGTCATGGCTTTGCAAGGAAAATCTACGTAAAGGCACATATCAGCTGTGCAATTCAGAGATCTATCAGCTAGACATCAATATAGAATGTAAGTTTAATAAGTTTTAAATATCTGAGATTGCAGTTGAAAGCCAGTTAATTAAGCTGTCAGGTAGTGTGTTGGAGTCTGACAAGAACATTTTTAAGAAAACTGTACCCAGCAGTCTAAAGAAATTCATGGGTGTCTTCTAATTGTCAAGGGCAAATTTTGTTCATCAGTTCTGGCTTTGACATTGATGAAGAGAAGCAGCTTTTTTCTGCACAGCTGCCAGCTGCTGATCAGAGTTTCAAATCCATCATCCTCTCCTTCAATTACGTAAATTTGTCAAAATTAGCTGTACATTATAAGAAGCATCCTTGCAAGAAAAGTACCAGAAGACATGAAAAGAATTACTAATGGTTTCTTGAGGAAGTGACGAGAATGCTACAGTCCCTCTTTTTTACTGCTAATGAAATTGTAGTTGTGTTTTTGTCATTACTGCTAGTAGTTATTAATAAATGTTTAATAGTTTACAGCTGCCACTCCCAAAGAAGCGGAGGAATGGGTACAGCAAGTCAAATTTGTAATTCAAGGTAAGCCAGCCAGTAGAGCAGTAGCCTTTATTGCCAATACAGCTTGGTGATGGTAGTTCGTCTATTAACATACCTGTCACGTTTGTATATCTAGTATTCCCACTTGTCCAGGTTTTGAATAGCAAGTCCTAGTGCTCAATCATGTTGTAGCTTTTACATGACTTTGCTCCTTTGCAAGATTTTTGCTTTTTTCCAAGAATACTGTTTAGTTTGAAAGCTCTTACTTATGAATACTGTAAGAAAATAAGCAGAATATACTGTAAGCACCAGCTCATAGAAGATGAATTGTGTTTTCATTTTGCATAAATTTCTGCTTTGGCATTCTTTTCTAGTAAATGTTAACTTTTAAAACTCCTGTTACATAGATATGGAGTCTAATACTATTCCTGAGGAGGAGGAAGAGGAATATGATGATGTTGGACAAGCGAGCAGTGAACCAATAGATGATAGCATTTATGAAGAAGTTAAAGGTATTGTTGAGATTTTTTCACTTTGTGG
This sequence comes from Burhinus bistriatus, assembly GCA_013397275.1. Taxonomy (NCBI): domain Eukaryota; kingdom Metazoa; phylum Chordata; class Aves; order Charadriiformes; family Burhinidae; genus Burhinus; species Burhinus bistriatus. The sequence continues at coordinate 262,284 of VYXH01004344.1, read as the reverse complement.
CTTGTGATCATTTTGTCTTTTCTGCTTCTAGTTGGATAACTCTGAGTGGCTAAAAGTGAGTGAGTAAAGTAACCCACTGAATAAGATACTTTCAGATTTCAGGTTTTGCTATGACATTGAAATAAGAATGTGTCTTCAACCAGGTCTGAGTGAGAACAGTTCAGTTTTCTTTAGCGGGGACATCAAAATAGTGCAGAATGTGTAAAAGTGGTCTCAGGGGACTTTCGGCTCATTAACATTCTCTGGTACACAATTTTTTTTAATTAAAAAATTGACTCGCCTTACAGCTTTTTCCACCAACTTGCCCATCATTTTTTTATTTATTCATTTTGGCATTTGCATTAAGCAAAAGTTCGCTATCACTCTGTATGTTATCAGCTGCTGCCTAATACATGATATTATAATCCTACAAGAAAACAATGTGTTGGTTTGAAAGGGCTCTGGAGATGAACTGTAAATAAAGGCAACAGGAGTATTGACATTGTTTTGTTTCATATCTTCCAGCATGACTATGATTGTACAGAAAGTTTTTACTGTGGACTTTCTGATGTGGTCAAATGGTATGCCTCTAGACGTCCAAGTGTATCTATCAGATGGCAAAACAAACAAAAGAGCTTGGCAAATGCTCTTGGAGTTGATTATAGACATTCAAGTGGTAGGAGAAAGGTGGTCGCTCTGGATTACATTTTAAGAAGCTATGAAAAAATCTGGTTTTCAGTTACCATTAGTTAACAAACGATATTTTAAAGTGGTATGACAATTAATAATAAATTTTTATGAAATAATGTTCTGCACCCCTTGCTGTTTGGGGCAGTGCAATTATCAGCAATAACTTGAGAGAAAAAATTAGTCGTGTCATGTGATGCTGACTAACTTTATATATCTATTAGGTTGAATATTCTGACCATTGGAGAAAAGAACACAGTATGCCTTGGTTTTCATTTTAAGGTCATTTCAGTGGACCAAGGGAGCAGAGAACATGAGTGACTGGTGAAAATGATTATCGTAAAATTGTAGCACCATTCCATTCTTTAAGACCTGTTTTTTTTGGTTCCATTTCTTTGAATTGTACCTAGACTGCTTCAGCACAGAATACATGTTCTGCTGAAATCGGGTGCAGTGTGTCATGCATGCTGTAAAACTCTTCTGCAGTGAATATAAAAATTACATTAACAGGGCTTATTGCAGTGCTTTTTGGATGCACAGGCTCTGACAGAAGGTGATCTTCTATGCTTGTATGCTGTGCTTTTGTTAAAGAAGCTCCAGATGTATCCTGGGATAAATTACTCTTTTCTTGAGCTTCACTTACCTGGTCATTTGAATCTCAGACAGTAAGTAGATCTGGAGCAGTAACACATACAATATTGGTAGAGGCCCAATAGTTAATATATGCTTTGAGTTCTGTCTTCAGAGAATTGCTGCCTTGGTATGATTCTGCAAGAATTGAGAGTACTTTCACTTACATCCCATTTTTATGTCAGTTTTCCAGGAACCATTTTCTCCTAATGTGGCTAATAAATCTGAAATGTAACAGAACAGCTGTCACAAAGAAAGGATAGCTCTTCTGTTCAAGAAATCTAGTTTCAGTTTTTAGTGAAGTGAATTTCTTTCCCCATGATCTTGGAGTGGTGCTTCATTTTTATGTTATCAAGTAGGGATTATCTTTCTTTATCTTATGCTTTCTCCATCTCATTTATTTGAATTGTAAACTTTGCAGGAAGGACCATCTTACCTTGTACAGTGGAGCTCTTAATTTTGGCTGTGATGCGTTGGCATAACTAAATAAAAATAAAGCATAAGTTTGCAATAGATTTTAGGTGATAAAAGCGTCTTTTTCTCCTCCATAAACATGCTTTAGTAGTCATTTGCTTAAATGGAATTAAAAACTTATGGCTCTGATGCCTTAGAGCAGTCTATCTCTTTATCCATAGCATATTGAAGAGTATTAGATAAAGTGCTAGTTGACAAACCTCACAGGAGTAAGCCTGTTTAGATGAAGAGCTTGATGATAAAAGAGCATACTCCACTTTGGTCTCACCTGCCTTAATTAGGCCTGATTGGTTGCATTTAATTCCAGTTGGCTGTCCTTACTATTTTCCCGGGTAAGTGAATTACTCTTTCTTCCTTCCATGGTCAAAGGGTGGAGCATCATTATCCCTGCTGTTACCTAACTTAATAATACAGAGCAAATAAGGAATTCTGAACTTCTGTTAAGAGACCAGAAAAAAGAATTATTTGTACAGTCCAAAATCTATGCTAAGCTCTGGAATGCAAAAGACCAATATGCTAGATCCCTGTGAAGAGGGATAAGAAATTAATCTTCACTTTGTTTTTATCCTCAAAGCATCTTGATGTTAGAGGCTTCTGATCCTCTGTTTCCACAGATCCACTAGCTTTATAAATACTGAATTTCAGATACATAGTTCGTTGTACTTTGTTATTATTTAATTGACTATAATCCGCCATTTCTCAAGTAAGTAAAATTTTGCATTTCTCTTGTTCTCCAGTGTTTCTTATATCAGCATTTCAGAAGCAAATTAAGCCAGTTCATGATGTAGTCCATTTTGTAGTATTGGGTTTGGTATTTGAGTAAAGAGTGTTTGGATTAAAAAGAGGATATGGAAATTTTTGCCTAGTTTTGAAAATTGGGAATTTTGGAGAACTGTTGCAGTAATCAGCACTGACTGATGCTGTATTCTCTAGCTATCACATTGCTTTGCTATTTTTTTGATCCCGCTTGTGCCAGGAGACAGTGTAGATGAATTTTCCAGGCAGCAGCTGAATAGCTTCAAACCAGTATCCAGAATGCTAACAGTCTATTAGCCTATTAAAAGCATAAATTTCAGTGGAATTCAATTTGTACTGTCTGCTGGCAGGAGAAGCAGGTTGATAGTTGGAGGGGTTACAAAGAGAGGTGGGAAAATTAATCTTTTGATGTGTTAAGTCACTTTCTTCTTTAATAGCACATACAAATTCATATTTACCATAGAAGCATAATTTTCCTGGTTCTTAGTATTAGTCAAGGTTTTACTGTGGTTATTCAGGTAGAGTCAAAAACATCAGAACTGCCAAAGATTTCCCAAATTGTAAAACCTTCCTTGCAAGATTCTTCAGGAAAAGAAAGCTATATACTGTCTTCAACAAACAAAGCTTTTGTCTTTTTGTTTTTTACTAAAAACATGGAAGAAAACTTGGTTAAGTCAATAAAGGCCCATTTTTGCTTAATTAGTTATGTATTTTCTACCTTACTACACTCTATATAATTTTGCAGTCCACAGCTGGATATTATAAGCTGTAACATAAAATAACTTCTAAAACTGTAGTATTAAATAACTGTATGTGTAGAGCTACCTAGATGCATAGAGTTTCTAGCTTAGTGGTGTTTTAAACAATGGAGTTGTTCTTGTCAGAAAACAGAACATGTTGTTATCTGTTACAGCCCTTGAAGACCAATTTTTTTTATTAACTTGAGGTTTCGGTGACATAATTTTTAAGGGTCTTCGGTATTGTCTTGTGGTTTCACATCTGTATGGAGCACATAGCTAAAACTGCAGTGCTAACTACTGCCTGCCACCTTGATCCTTTCTACTACCTCAACTCAGTTTGTGTACTGTCTACAACACTCTTGCACAACAGGAGAAAAGAGGTGTTAATCTAAGCTAACATGCTTATCGTAATTTTCAATCTTGTGTTGTTTTTTTTTCTTCTGTTCTCTTTCTGCTCACAAACTTGCATTATAGCAGTAGTTTCCATGGCATATAGTATAGTTCCCATTAAAATGATTCTAAAAAAAAGGTTTGATTCTTACTTTGGTGGTGCTTAGTTGGTGCATGGACATAAAAAGCCGCCCTTACAGAATAGCTAAGGTCGGAAATCCCGAAGCAATGTGATGTGACACAGGGCTGGCATTGTTGGCTTTGTGCCATCTCTTCTCAGCCTGTCCCTAACACAGAGAACTCTTGGGTGAAAGAGAGGTAAGGATGGTGAAATTCAGTGCTGTGGTGATCTCTAGTCAGGGGAACTGTTGTGGAGAGCTAACCCAGCCAAAACAACTTGCATCAGTTCTTAGTTTGCTGTAAATTAAATTTGAGGATTGATTCAGTCTCTGATTGGGCAAAGGATCTTGGGAATGGAAAGCCTGCTTTTGTCTTTTGATTCCGGCTGCCAGTCTTCTGCCAAACAGTTTGGTCAAGCCCAGATATCGGGCCAGTGTAGTTGGAAGCTTAGCTAGGAAAACTCTGTAATGAAGGCAAAGCTCAGGGAAAGGTAAGAAATGTCTTAAGTTGTATGCAATAGAAGTGTGCTATGCAAAGAAACACTTTTTAATTTGTTTACTTGTTTTAAACAAAGTCTTTTAAATAGTTTTAGAATTATATTGATGTCATTTCAAAACTTTCTGACATTGAGTATGAAGATAGGAAATGATCATCCCGTCTCTATTTTATGGTTGTCTCTTTAAGCAGCTTTGTTGCTTTAATTTTTCCTAACAGTTAACCTCTGCAGTTAAGCAGCATAACTTAATACCATCCTCATCCTGTCTTGTTGCTGGATTGCTTGAGCTTTGAAGAAGCAAATGGTTTTTATGATGTTGTACCCTTTGCATGAGTATGGTGGGGGGAAAAAAAGAACGTGATCTCTGATTTACCTTTTCTTGGGAAGAAGGAAGTAATGATTATGTAGTGGGGTTTGAGTGTAAGTTTGATTTGTCACTCATGAACACCGAGTCGTAGCAAATATTTGTGTTCTCAAAAAGTAGTGTCAGGTGTATTGACTTTTTGGCACTAGAAGTGAAGATTTCACAGCACCGTGTTAATGAAAATGCCTTTTCAGAAGACCTTTGCTTATTTTAGAGTTTTCAATATATCACAGACAGGGTCCATGGGCCCAACATAGCGTTTGATGTCAAGCAGTGCCAGTTATGGATTACAACTGTATAATCAGTTCCTAAAACCAGTAAGCTAAAATGAAGAAAGTGTTAATTAGTCATTGTAAACCAGAGCAGTAGTTTTAAGTCGGCAGAATCACGTGTGACTATGGAATCTGAGACGTTACTTGTGATCATTGCTGTTAAGTTCGTATGTTACATATCCTGGTGTATTTTCCAAATTCCTCCCAGCATTTGTTGTTTGCTTCACGTAGTTGGGAAATTCTTTACTTCTTGTCCACAGAAGTTGTATATAATGCTGGTGTGCTATCGATTTTTTGTTTTTATTTTTTCTACAGAAAGAATTCCAAGTGCTTTTAGTTAGTAAATGAAGTGATTTCAAAGTATGAAGCGTAAGTAAGATCTGGAATGTTTGAAGCTGAAAAGACCGGCGGTAAGATCAGTGGTTTTTTAGGACAGTACTAAAGATGAGTTTCCAAAGTAATTACTTGAAAGTGTTTTGAATAATTTCCATTAAAACATCTTTCAGATTCAAGAACACAGCACGGGATTTTTTTCCTTTTGAAGTAGTGAGGATCGGTCATTCTTCAAAACAATTTTTTCAAAGATTGGATCTCAGTGTTGTTAAGAAATCAATATTTTTCACTTGTTTAGCCATTGTGTTGTTTTTATATATGGAGTATTTTTGCCCATAATATCTTGCTGATAGGTGGAGTACCAAAACAAGAAAGAGAGTGCTACGGGGCTTGCTCAGTTTGCTGTAAATCAAAAGTAATTAAAATAATACAAGAGCAGGGAAAAGCAGATATAAACTACCTTTTGGTGTCAAGGAATAGTAAAGATTTTTTTTCTGTCCAAGATGTGTGGTTTTGTTCTCTTAATCACTGTGATTTGGGGTCTACTAAGTGTCTTTGATTATATGCCAGACATGGAAATCACTGAAAAACAGCTTCTTTCAACTGTATATAGCTGAATCCTAACTGCTATGAAATGGAGCTGTGTCTGAATTCTTTGTCACTCTGGGTTTTGAGGCAGTACTCTTATGGGATTTATACATACCATGGAGCATCCTTCAGTTAGTACTAAATGCTCACAAGACATGGAGTTATAAATCCAGGCAACTTTTTGTATTTAAAGACATTGCATCCAGAAGGTGGTTAGGAACTTGATACCTGCACCTCAGTTTTTGTTTGCCACAAGAGCTTGGGCTTTATCTTCAGCTAACATAATCCTACATCTAAAGAGGGAACCTTTTCTTTCTGTTGATGTTAGGTGTCAGTGATGGAAGAGGAGGTAAGACAATCTGGTGTAGCTGAAAAGAATGAGATGTCCATTGAGTGGCAAGTCTTTGGGAGGAAAAATAAGGTTCACAGGCTCTTCTGTGTTTCTTGTGAAGTGAATATAAAGTGGTGGTCTGTGGGCAACAGGTGGCCCATAGCTGTCAGGAAGCCTACTGTCCGTGATGCAATTCAACCCTTACTTCCCCATCACGCACATGTTCACAAACTTGCAAGTGAGGAGGCCAATAACAATGCAATAATAACAGAGTATTCGTATTTAGTCTGATTTGCACGTGAGGGGTATATTCACTGCGTGAACTTGGGATTGGATTGTCTGCTGAGAAATACTCTTAAAAAGAGTATTCTTTAGTAATATACTTCTGCTGCAGAAAATTTGGTAACCTATGAAATTCTAAATAGTTAATTACAATATCAACAGTAAATGGAAAATGTGTGCTGTTAAGTTGAGGCATTTATTCTCCTCTCTGAACTGCATGCAAGATTTCATAGTTTTCAAACATTTAACTTCGTAAGTTTCAGAGTTTACAAGTGGAGAAAATAGAAGTGACCTTCCTGAAGTTGTGGTCAACTGTTATAAATTAAGCGAGTTCATGTTGGAAAGCTGTGTTTATCAAAGTCTTGGGTTATCAAAGGCTTAATTTTATTTCTGTATTTCAGAGTTTAAAAAAATAAAAGAAAAATACCTTAAAGCCCAATCAGACAAAAGCCACGCCCCTCCCCCCCATAAAACAGGAATAGATTGTTAAATCTGCATTGTCTGTTGGCATTTTGAAGCTTGTTTACTTAAAATTAGAGGCATAACTTAATAATCTCTGAAAAGGAAATATTTTTAATCATGCACTTTTATATTTAAAGAAGTCTTTGAAAAACTAATTAGAACACAACTCACTGAAAGGAATTTACTTATTGAAATAAGGTATTTTATTGCAAGTACTGATCAATCATTTTTATATAATTTTCTGTGCACCAGCACTAAACAACGTTTGACACTATTGATTTGTAAAACCAATCTGATGTGAACAGCATGTGACAGAAGTTATTTGTTGTTAAGAGATAGAATCCTGTCTCAGAAAGGCTTGTCATCCTGGCGGGGAAAAAAAATCACACGAAGTAATTTTACATGTATCATAGTTTTTTTCAGTGTTGACTCTGTTTCTGACAGCTGGCTTCATGTTAAATGTGAACAAAGCTTTGTTTATGCATGCATGTCTTCAATGGGTTATGGACCCAAAGTTCGTTCTTTTGAAAGCAAAGTAGTTTTCTTTGGTAGCACTGTTTTTATCTAATTAAGCAGCAGTGCAATAATTCTAATTCAAAGCATTCAGAAGAAATGTCTTGGTATGCGAGATAGTTTATTAACCATAAATTTGAAGAATTGCTGTAGTTTAGCAAGTTCAAAGCAAAATGTCAATTGTATTATGTATATTTATGAAAATAGAAATGTTGGGCTTGCTCTACTGCTTGGATATAACTGTGATGGATACTATATAGATAGATCAAGGAACCTTTACTTTTTGAATTTGTGACGAATGACTGCATATCAGGCTATTAAAACCATTAGGTAGAGTTTTTTGAGAAACAAGAGCAACCAGAGGTTATATGGTGCCTCAGGCTATCGCTTCTCAACTTTTCTGGTTTGCACGAGGTAGCTATTAAAGAACCATAATTTATACAACTGGATTCTCAAATAGGACCCGGCAAGGTGGGCTTTAAAGGCTGAATTAATCACTCTGTTACTGTAGATACAAATCTCTTATTCGAATTTTTCAGCCTTAGAAAGGCATCAGCATAAATCCTTCTGTATGTGTCTTTTTCTCCATGTGCTTTTTATCTGCTACTCACTTTCCTTCCCACTCTCCTCAAAATAGAGAAATTAGCCAAACAAAATACTACTAATTAACCAGAGCTTCATGAATTTTGCTGGCCATATGCATATATACCTGATTTGCTTGTGTGTTGCGGTGTACTGTGTTTGCAATGGATGTCATATTTAATTTACACATGTACAAGGAAGGCAACATAGGAAGAGGCTGCCTGTTCCCTTGTCTAGGCTGCTGCTCCCTGGGCTGGGTAGGAACGGTAGGAACCTTTGCAAGAAGTGGGTTGGTTGCTCCTAGGAAAGGAAAATAGTCAGCAGGGTACAGCTCCCAGACCACACAGTGAACCAGGCAGAGAGGGCAATATGCAGCAGTCTGCTGTGTCCTAGAATAGGGAGAGGGATGCTCCAGGGAAGTGCAGGCTGTGGGTACGCAGATGAGCTTCCGCAGCAAAGGGAAGAATGTTTTCTTAAAAAGCCAGAAAAGACTGAGGAAAGTTTTTGGCAAGTTGGTGAAATTTGGATTAGACAGCAAGGTAGGAGGAAAATTTTCTTATCCAGAAAGGGGATGGTTGGCACAGGGGATATTTTGTTTCAGTCCTTTTTTTTAAAGTCTACTTTTTCCTAGCAGATCTTGATTTCCTCCACCTAAAAACTCTTGAGTTCGTGTTCTAATGACAGCTAGTTTAAAATCTTGGGAACTTCAAATATCCTTAAGGAAGAGGTTCCAGCACTTCCATCTTTGGTTTGTGGAAGGGTTTTGTCTTAGCAGGCTGTAACAATTATTCTGTCCTTGAATCCTGAAGGCAACAGTGAGTAAAACTGGGAATTAAAGGAAGGAATCTCATTTTTGAAACAAAGCTGCTGTCTGCAGAAAAGCCTCTGGATCTTAGCATAAGCATAGTCCTTCCACTGGCCCAGAGTATACTAACTGAATCTGTACTTGCTTCCATACTTGCCTCAAATTTATTTCCTTAAGAATTGAGGCATCTCCATTACTACATGTTGAACAGTGGTTTCAGATAATTCAGTAAACAAAGTTTCAAGATGGATATGATTTTGTCATAATTTCCATAAGGGTCACGAGACCCAATTTCTGGTTAAACTGCTTAGCTCAGGCCTAAGAAGTGGTGGTTCTTACAGCGCAACTGGGACTCTGTTGTGTCTCTGGCATGAGAGCTGGGGGTAATCCAAAGTACTGGCTGTGAGAGAATTCAAGTGATCTGGGACTCTGGGGGCCCTGGAGTTTTCTGAGATGCAGCTGCGTGCCAATCCCACAGTAACACGGTGAACTGCCTGGGGAGCAGTTGTCATCTCCAGTTTATGAACTATTTCCAGATCCCTGCTGTCCTAGCTCATCTCTCTGAGGTGCATCACAGTATGTGGCATGTGGGGCTAGTAAGATCAGACATCCAGAGTTGCTAGTCCCACTGTGGACCTTATGTATGAGAATGGTAGAATGGGACAATATTTGTAGAAATGAATGTGAGAAGGCTACCCAAAATATAGTATATGTAAACAGTCTGTGTTGGAGCTGTGATTTTCTGCATATTTCTGATTTAACCTGATTTTTGTTTACTAGTGAATCATAACAAGACTATTTTAAATTTGCTTTATTTAATTATTTTAGCTGGAGAAAGGATTTAGCATAGCTGACATAATTTAATTTGATGGCGTGGGCCACAAACAGTGAAAAGAGGCAGTGGTGTGGGATTGCTACTTTTCATGAAAGTACCCAAAGGGCGAAAGCTGCTGAATTTTTTTTGTCAGTGTGCAGTTAATGATCAACACAGAGAATGCAAAAAAGTCTTGGTAGAACATTTTTTAAAGAAGTTATAAGAGAAGCATCTGGGAGCCAGACTTTTCTTGTGGAAACATGCCAACAACTGTATTGTGTTTCCTTTCACTAAAGTGAACTATGCTGAAATGCCTTGTCTTCTGTCGCTTTTTTGAGTAAATTCATTTCTGGAATCAGACTATAAATTTGAATACTTTAACCCCGCAGATTATTAAAGAATATTATGTGGTTTAAACAAGATACTTTCTGTATGAATTCTATGTATGTAAATATTATGTCAAGTCACATTTGTCACAATTAGGGATATGTAGTTTTCAGAAATGGCTTTTAAATTTAAATCTTGCTGCTGATCAACGAGTACGGGAAACTTTACTTGACATTTACAGACTTCTTTTTTGTGTACCATATAAATTTAAGCCTGAGAAATATAACCCCTGCACATGGTTGTCAAATAACACTGCAGTACAGAGTTATACAGTGTAGATTAGTTAATTGAATATTTGATTGCTAGATGTATTTACATAGAGAATTATTTATATTTTCTATGTAGATTTTAATAGCCACCACATTTATTTTAGCACAACATTTTAATAATAAGGTTTATAAAATGTCATGTTGAACACTTAAACTATTTACATAACTAAGAGCTATTACGGGTTCAGAGAACAAACAACTTTATTTTGGTTACAGTGAATTCACATAAATCTTTATTATGTTTATATATAAGAATGTACTTATGTGCATGCCACACGTATTTAGGCAAGCAATCTCGAGCGCAAATTCCCGTGAACCTACAATACAACCATGGAACCAACTTCAAAATTGTTGTTTGTTTTGTCCCTTTGAGCTACTAATTTGCAGTCTGTCCAATAATTGCAACTACTTTTTTGGGAGGGTGAGGGGACAGAGGAGGGAGCATTTTTTGTTGATCAGCTAAATAATGAGATGAGCGAGTAAAAACATTAAACCCCAGAAGCTTTCCTTTACATTGTTGAGGCCTGTTAAGAGCAGTATCTTAAAATATTTCATTCCTTCTTTTAAATGTTTAAGTATGGATTTCGGTAAGATGCCTATTGCCTCGATTTTGTATGTCAAATTTGGGGCTTTAGGAACATTTTTAGAAGTGGAGCCAAAATTGTGCTTTTGTTGGAAGCTAACATGAAACTTTACCTTCAGAGATGCTTCTGATCAGGTGTGGAAGTTGTTGTCTAATCTCTTGATCAAAAAAATACAGTTAAGATTTTTAAAAGTATCTAATCAAACTTAAGGAATTTGTAAGGACCTAGATTCTGAAGTCACTTAGAAAATTTTCACCTTGTTTGATGGCCTGTCAAATAATTTTTTGTTTTGAGTTTAATATATTCTGACCAATTCAGTCAGCATATAGCATTAGACAATTCTAAGATACTTGATTTCTGAAAACAAATCCCTGAAATAGTGAGTTTAATTGTGCATACAAAGTGTCTGTGAATATAAAAATGGGAAAAGAATGAATGAATTTCTGGAAGTGGGTCTCTGGAATGTCTTTTATTTTTCATTGTAATTATTGTGTGCATATCCACAATTGAACTTGCTTGTGATGACCTTTATCTTTTCTCTTGAGAAGAATTACTATCATCAGGTCTTTCTTCATGAGGAAATAAAAAGGTCAGTGCAAAACCCATCCCTTATTTCTATGCAGTGCACATTGCACTTTGGCATATTTGTATTGAATTTTATTAATAATAATTAGATCATTTTGTCAAATAAATTTTAGTATTCCAAAATTAGACATTCTAAATGGTCATTCCTGGTACATACTCCTGCTTTTCCTGCCTTTTTCTACCGCCTCTCCTCTCAAGCTTGCTATTGGTGTAACTCATATTTTATATACATATTTTACTATTCCTCCTAATCCTGTCAGACTAGCTATTTTTTTCCTCCTTTAACCTTAAATTGACAAACTGTTAATTTTTCTGTGTTTGTGCTTATCTAAGAAAAAAAAGAGAATGTAGAGAAAGTAAAGTTGTTACTTTTTTTATTTATTGGAGATTTTAAATTATTTGTTGTTTGGAAGACTAGTGCTAGGAACTGCACAACTAAGTTGATTCAGCAGTCACTCAAAACTTTACTAAAGGTTGCTTATTTGCAAGGAGAGCTTCAAGCAAGCACTCCAAGCAGGAAGCTGAGTTCATAAAATCTTAATATATTCATAACTAAACCCGGGAATTGCCTGTACTTATGTGGATTGTTCAGTTGTCCTAATGAATATATTCTGTTCTGTTGTTAAGGTGACTGACCGTGTTTTTCCTGCCATTGTGATACTTTGCTCTTAAAGCCTTGTGAAACCCTGGAAACAGTAACTTTCATACTAACAACCTCTTTGGCTGAGATTTGGTAAATGAACAAAATTTGTAGGGTCTGAAGACAATATAATCTGTATACAAGTTGATTGTAACCACAGAATGGGGCAAGGAAGCAAAGATACTGGGACACTTGGTACTGGGGAAAGGAAAGAAGAAGAGGAAAGGTGCTAACATATATTCGGGTGTCAGCAAGCAGGGGGGATAAGTAAAGCAAAGCATGCTCCTACATTTCCTGAAAACTTGGTAAAATTATGCACAGTAGAGTGAGAAGATCCACTTTGCAACAGCTGTGGACGACCTTGCCAACAATGCTCAATTTTCTGTCTTGTGTGAGAGCAATTGTGTTTCCTCCAAGGACAGAGATGTGTTCTTTGATCACTTAGTCTTCACACATTCCGCCCTAAAACATTATAAAAAATACTTTCTGCTAGAAAAATCTTTTGTTCCTTTTTTTTTTTTTTCCCAATAAACTAGTGAGAAGTCATATAGTATCTTCCTGCTTTTAAAAACATGTTTTTTTAATCGATTGCCCTAGTATAGTTCATGTGGATGGGTATGTGTGCGATAATACAGGAGAAATGCAGTCTTTTTCACAGATGTATTTAGAAAGAGATTTTTTTCTCAAACACTTCTCCAAACTTACTAATTTCTCTCTACTACTTCACTCTGTTACTATTCTTCACAGCAATAGTTTTATGATCCAAACAACATTCTTCTGCACAAGACTAGGGAATTGCAGCCTTAAAGTGTGTTTTATATTTGGCCCTAGTGGGACTGGGATTTTTTTTTTTTTTGGTATGCTTCACTCTTTAGTTTAGCAAATGCTGTAACTCCAAAATGTTTTTGTTAGGAAGGGAATGTTATATCTGCTTTTTGGTTTTGATTAAGCCAAACCATAACACATGCTTAGATTCACTGACTGGTGTCACAGGAAGGTTTTTTTAAGAGAGAATTTTTTTTCTCTCTTCTGCTAGCCAGAAAAAGGCTAAGTGACATTCCAGGACTCCAGTATCACTTCCTTTCCTTCTCACCTCCTTTTCCTGCAGCATTGATCCTGAGTTAATGTATAACAAAATCTACTAATCTTTTCTGTGAGCGTGATGATGTAACTTTTCCAAAGTCTTCTCAGTAGGAGGCAGTGCTTCATTTTTAGCTGAGATGGCTGGTTTGGTTATTCAGACTGCTTACACAATTGGAACTAACGGTGGTTCACAGTAGCACCTTTTCAAGATACAGGAACTGCAACTGAGGGGGGGAAAAAATGTGCAGGATTTTTCAAGGAATTCAGGAAGCCTCACTTCTGGAGACTTAGCAAGATCTTGGCAAAACTGAGTTATTTGAGCTAATCCTGTTCTATAAAGTCATTAGCTTCAGCTGTCTCATATGTGAACTACTAAAAAGCACAGACCCTTATAAACTGCTGCTGAATAGCTTAGTATGGAGTACCAAAAGCAACCAAATTTTGTTTCCTAGAAACTTGATCAAACTTTTAGAATTAGAGCAGGGTGTTAGACTAAGCAATTTCCACAGGTCCCTTCTATCCCAAAGTATTTAATGATTCTAGCTTTTTCACTTTGTATAGCCAATGCTATTTATTCGAGGCCATTGGTGGGGGGTCAGTACATTGTCAAGAGTAATGACAGACTTCTCAGTGTGTATACTCAACCTTGCTTACTCTGGAATTTAAATAATGGTTATTTTCAAAGAGCTGATTAAAACGCACAAAAAAATGTTAGTTGGAGGTCCCATCCAGTTTATCTGGTAGTATATATTTGAATGAAAACTTTTGCCTCCATAGAATCATAGAATAGTTTGTGTTGGAAGGGACCCTTAAAGGTCATCTAGTCCAACCTTCTCCGCAATAAGCAGGGACATCTTCAACTAGATCAGGTTGCTCGGAGCCCTGTCCAACTTGACCTTCAATGTTTCCATGGATGCGGTATCTACCACCTCTGGGCAACCTGTTCCAGTGTTTCACCACCCTCATTGTAAATAATTTCTTCCTTCTACTTAGTCTAAATCTTTGCTCTTCTAGTTTAAAGCCATTACCCCTTGTCCTATCGCAACACGTCCTACTATAAAGTTTGTCCCCATCTTTCCTATAGGCCCCCTTCAAATACTGAAAGGCCACAATAAGATCTCCTTGGAGCCTTCTCTTCTCCAGGCTGAACAACCCCAACTCTCTCAGCCTGTCCTCATAGGAGAGGTGGTCCATCCCTCTGATGATTTTTGTGGCCCTCCTCTGGACCCACTTCAACAGGTCCATGTCTTTCCTGTGCTGAGTGCTCCAGAGCTGTATGCAGTACTATCTTGGAATCAGATGCGGATCCCCTGTGTTGGAAGGAATTGGGTTTAGGAATTGGCATGGGTTCTGTCCTTAACTAAAAAGAAAGCATCTAAGTGTGCATAATATTTTTCATTAAAATGTATTTTTATATACAACATATATAACCTGAAGATCTCCTTCTGTATTTTGGTTGAATACAATTCTGTATTGTCCATTTCCCGTGTATTTCTGAGCACGGTGGTGACCATTTATTCAAATGCAGCTTCTGCTTATACTTCGATGTCACCTTCTCTGCAATCCTGGTGTTTAGCCTCTGTCTGGGTGACCTGTTTCCATCTCTGTCTCCTCTGCCTACATTGTGGAAATCGTTTTTTTCACTCAAGCTTGCCATGCAGGAATATAACTTCTCTGTTTGAGCCACTGGGTGGTAACTAGCTGACCCATAGAAGCAGGAATAAAATAAGAATTGTCCTCTCTTCTATCCTGGTAAGAAATTCTTACATTTATAATCACTTCTCTATGTACCAACCAGCATGTTTCCCACTTCCATCACCACCCTGGAGGCATTTTCATCCCCAAACCATGCACCCTGTTACAGTCAGATGGAGTTTTATTAAAACAATAGTCTGTCTCCCCCTCTCTGCCGCTTCCCAGATCTCACACCATGGCTAGAGAATAGCACCTTCAGCGGCCTTTTCTGAGCTGTTTCATTTGTTTACAGAGTGCACCAGAGTGCTACTGGGAATGCAGGGTGAAATGTCAAGAAGTTGCGTGTAAATCTTCCAGTAATCTGTCATGTCCAGGAGGAACTGGGGGACAAGGGGCAGATTTGTGGGAATGTTGGAGGATTATCAAAGCTAGTGTTTTGCTTCTTGGATTTGGAGATCTCTCCCAACAGAATGGGTGGATCTGGACTCTAAAAGAAGAGGCCGGAAAAGAAAGTCCCTGCCATTATAAGTACACACATCAAATCAAATAAGCCTAGGATTGAGCAACACATGGAGGATTTCTGGGATATCCAGCTGCTTAAGCTAAAACCCTGCAAGAGTTTGGGTGAAGTGTATAGGTGTGTACAGGTGTGTATATAGTGAGAATACTGCAGAGGACCCCTCTCCCCAAGGCTGGGGAGTACTGTCCTCAGGTAAGGCAGCTTGCTAGCCCTGCATAAAACAGGGTGTTAATTCTTATTCCTTTGACCCCAGATGGTCTGTAGCCCTCACTACTAACGCTAGCAGATGATGTCAGTTTGGCCAAATTATAAAAATGATTTTGTTCTTAAATTTTGCATGTTTATTGCTCCTTCTTTGGAATTCTCAAATGTTGCTCCAAACAAATAATCTTGTTTGTAAAAAAACAAAACGAAACAAAAAACAAACAAACAAAACAAACAAACAAACAAAAAAACCAAAACCAAACCCAACCAAAACCAGTTCTTGCTAATTTTTTAAAAAAATTACATAGCTGGATTGATTTATGTTCCTTATTAGAGTAATAACCCATCTGTTATGAGGTTAGGTCAATTCATAAAATTATAAATCTGGGAGAGAAAAGGTCTTGACTCTTTCCCACGGTAAGCATTTATTCATGTCTGAAAGTTCTTGTTTACATTTGTGCAGAGTCATTATTTTCTAGCAAAAAAGCATTGTGGAGGAGTAATACTCTTGGTGTTATCGTGCCATTGTATCTTTCACTTTTTCTTGCTCAAAGCACTATAGACCCATTATGTTCAGTGTCAGCAGAGTTCTTCATGTACACACCTTTTTGTTTGCTCTCTTTGTACTCTGCTGAGTGCAATAGTAAAGATACTGTGGGGTTTTTTTCCAATTGATTATTTAATAATACAAGTATTTTTGTGGGGGTCTGTCTTACAAGACCTATTTGTATGCTTATAACCTTCTGAAACCACAGTGAGATTTCAAATGAAGATATATTAATGTGCATTACAAGCGTGTGATTGCTTGTATCATTATGAAACAGATGAAAAATCAGTTCACTGCAGTAGTTTTTATCTGAAATGATCAAAACATCTTCCAGTGATTTTTCTAACAATATGTGATTGGAATAACAACTTCACATGTTGTAGAGTTCCATGCTGCAGCCGAGCGGCATGTAAATACAAGCTGCTTATTTGCAAGAAGCTTCCAGATTTGCAATATGATTGCTATGGAAACCACACAATGAAAACCGTAAAACCATCTGTGTGGTTTGGTAGATTTTGCTGCATAGCTGAGCTGTTTTTGTTTACTGTTATTAAAGTGTTGAATAGAATATATTAACCCACAAACTGGGATTATCCAAGGTATAAACTAGTATTGTGCTATGACAATATGTCAGAGACTGGAAGACACTAAAATACCAATTAATATTGTCATTAAATTAGAGTCTAATGTAAAAAGATGGTTAAGTAACATGTTAGTAGAGGAAACTGCTATATTTATGCGTATTTATTAGGGAGATACCACATTCCGTTGAAGGAATGCATTGTTCAAGCCAAACTCTTATCCATTTTATACTCAAGTAGTCTGTTTTTTTCCCCCCTCCCCCTTTAAGAAAAAGAAATTGGAAGAAAAAAATCAATGGATCCATGTAAAAAACTCAGCTAGTGTAGAATTCATTATTTGCTTTTTAAATTGTGTGGATGGTAGAATCATCTATGATTGGGTGATTATTTTTCTGGGTTTTTTTCAGACTGCAAATAAAATAAATAAATAATTTTCAACAGCCTTCATGGGCTAACTGAAAAAGCCGTTAACAAATATAGTTAGTACCTTGTTGCATTGTCACCAGAAGAATTTTGTAGGTTGTTTGCCATTAGTCTCTCTGAGTACCAGCAGAGTATGGAAAATAACCTGTATCTCAAGGGTTCTTTGGATCTACAGCTCTGGAAGACTTCACTGGTTTGATTAGTGTTGATTAGTCTCGTTTTGATATAGTGAGAAGGTGGAGAAGAGTATTTTTTCACTGCAGTGGTAGTGATGGTATGAAGAAGAGATCCAGAGGAAACATTGTACCAGGTTATTTTAAAGGTCTACATGACTCCTCTTACACACTATCCTAATAATACAGAAGGGTTTCAACTGTATTTTTTATTTTAATTTTTCATCTTTTGACTCTTTTCCATGTTGCAACACAAACTTTAGTACATCGCATCTGACTCCAGCTGTAATTCCTGGGGTAATTGAGGTTGCTGTGTTTAAAGGCCGTCTCCCGCACATAGTTACTGCTTCAGGACATCATACCAGTAAAAACCATAGGTTCCTTTTTACCACCCTAAGTCAAGCCTATTACATCTGCTTCACTGTGGGTGTGATTGCATTAGCAAGTAGCGTGAACCATTTGCAACAGATTCATAAAGCACAAGTTTGTGCAAGGACCTGATGTTCGCACTGTGCATGTTTCAGGAGTTTCCTGTGGAGTCACTTTAGTCTGGTTCTATGGACTGAATGCCTGTTAGCAGCTGGACCATGTTCACTGTGCTTCTGGAGTGTCTCTTCCAGTCTAATTGCACCTGAAAGTTTTTCCTGTCTGTGACAACTCTATAGTGTAAGGCAAAGTGTGGTCAGTGGGGATGATTGGGATCCAAACCAGTATGCTAATATGGACAGCCTTTGTTTGAATTTGGGACCTTTTCAGTATTCAAAGAACCTTGGTTCAGACCTTTTCTCATCTTCAGATACAGATCTGGTGAACTCTTGTGTCTAGGAAATACATTTTTCAGGAAGGGGAATGCATACGTTCTAAATTTTTCCATGAAACCACAATGCAATCTACATGTATTCAACTGTACCTTATGAAAAAATCTCTTCAAACCTCCTCTGCTGTTTTACTTCAGTTGAAATACCCTCTACTAAAGTCAGTCCTCAGTTTAAGCTAGTCTGGTGACCATGACAGTTTAAAGTCCACAGTACATTCAACACATCAATTGATGTAGGTCCAAGCATTCAGTAACATGTAATATCAAAATTTATTTAATCAATGTATAATAGTCTGTGTGTTGGATGAAACTAGGTTGTTCTGGGACGAGGGAGCAATCCTAGAAAATGTGTCTGACAATGGAATAATACTGCCTGTGAGTGGTGTAGTAGTGGTAGGGAAGCCACAGAATGACAGTGCCTCCTAGTGCTTTGGACAGCACTTAGGGATTTATTTTTGCCGTTTATGCTCCAAATGGGAGTGCTTAAAATAAACAAATGAACGTACTTGGAAATGTGCAACAAGTGTTTTGCCAAGTGGGGGGAACGCATTTGAATGCAGTAAATAGTTTAGAGTGTTTTGTGTTGTACCGCAGCTTCAGATTTTCCCAGTTCTATTGTTTGGGGTTTGTTTTTTTTCTTGGCTTAAATAATAGTTTATATTCATCTCAACCAGATTTTTAGCTAGTCAAAAGTCAGAGAGCAAAAAGTCGTGCTGGCTTAGTAGGGCAGAATTTCAAAGCTCTTTGTAGAGTGAATCTCATGATGTAATTGTAATATTTGTAGGACTGCGTATATAGGTTAGCAGCAATTATGCATACTCATTTCAACAGGTCTACTCTTGTGCTTTAAACATCTGCTTTAATGTTTGCAGGAACAGTCTTGTGGATAGATTAAATTTTTACAAGGCTAAAAATCCTTTGAACTGTTGATATAAAATTGATTTTGTCAAAGTAAATAGGCTATTACATAAAAGTTGCACGATAAGGAACATTTTAAATGCTGTGAGTTCTGTATCTGTTATCTGTCATTAATAAAATATCAAAATTAGTTGCTGAAATGTGTGCCTTAAAAAGAAGCATGAATATCTGTATAAGATGTGATGAGTAGCAAAGCCAAATAGCTTAAATGTATTAAAAGTCCAATTCTTGTTTGAGAAGTGGGTCTGTCGATACACTGTTTCCTCATTCAGTACAGCAGCTTTGACAGTTTTGATATACTGTAAAAGCCAAGATAAATCTGTTTCTACTTTCTTGTGAACCTAAAGAAAGAATACAGCTAAAAAACCTCATAGTTTGTTCCCTTTTTTGCCTCATCAACAGAATTGTTGACTGTGAAATGTGAGGAGCAGATCTTATGTCCCTGTACTGAGTGGAGTGTGGATTTACTGAAGTGAGGGTGTGGGCATGAGCGAGTTCCCCATCTGTGCAGGACAAGGAGTGTGGAGCACATCTTTTGAAATTGCCTATGGGGATTTCAGAGCAATCCAGGCCTGCTAGCCAGAAAACATGCTTCAGACCTGATCACTGCCAGGCTTTCTCTTTTCTTGTCTCCTGAACTTGCACTAAGTTACTTGATACGGTCTGGCTTGCTTAAAACTGTGGTCAGACGCAGCAGGCAGGAGCACTGAATGCATGGCACCCGTAGCAGCTGCATTCCCATCATGCGGGTGTCTAGCTAGTGTGTGTCTCTGACAGTGTTGGAGGTAAGATGTCCTCTGCCTTCTCTGCATACTTCTCGTAAGAACTTCTGAATTCTTGCATGGGCTGGGGATACTTTTTTCAATCCTCGGTTTCCTTTTCTTTGTCCTGGCAAGAAATGTATGTAGCAGAATAGGACTCTCATTCTAATTGTCTTGGAATGACTGAAAACCAGCAGAACTGCAGCTCTATATTACCGCATTCAGAGCAGAGTGAAAAGGGAAACAGATGTTTACAATTGAGATTTTGAAAGAAAGCTCTTGGAGTGTTTGGATGGGTGGGGGAAACCACAGAAATAACAACGTTCCAACTTCTGTACAAAATAGTAAACAGGGCTTATGATCTGGAAATGTAGAGTGTGGCTTTCAGAATGATGTGGGCTGTAATTCCTGTCAGCTGAGGCATCCCTTCAGAGTTTCATTTGCAGTTATGTGTTTTGCAGAAGAACGTGTTCCTTCAAAGGCTGAAGTGCCAAGAAAACTGAGCCAGAAGAAAGTTACCACTGTTTCAGGTAATTAAAATCTTTCCTCTTTATTTTGTGTTTGCACTTTCTTTTTACCTTAATTTTCTTGTCTCTTCGCTTTGCTGTTTTAAAATAATGTTTTTATAGCTCTGTAAAGCTGTCTTTTTCACCTGGGTATTTGATGGCAGCAAAACTGCTTAGCACCACTTAGGATGCATGAAAACCACTTGAGAAGGATTTATAAAGTAAGCCAATTTATACAAGGTATTCCTTCCTGAATTACTTTGTAATGACTCAATTAGCTTTCATTTCTGCACAAAGGAGATTTAGTTGCATAAATTAGCTTATCATCATTGAGGAAGTGTCACTGCTAAAGGACAGTTTATAGATACAACATGCAGTTGCTGTCAAACCTATAAGAATGTAATATAGACATCTGTGTATACTTTGTGCTTGAGCAGAACAGACTTCTGCCATTCAGAGACTAACAGGGGACAACAAGTTGCCCAAGGGACTGGCAATGTAGACGTCTCTGAAAAGGTCAACTTGACACAGGCTCTGACAATCGACCCAAAGCTCTGTCTTCTTTGATAAAAATCAGATAAACTTAAGACCACTAATTGATCTGCAGCCTGTTTAAATGTTGGCCATGCATATCTTCATTGCATATGATTACCACAGAAAGCAAATGAATTGGGTAAGAAATGCCAGAGTCCAGTGACAGCAGCATAAAAATTGGAAAAGGACACAAATGCCCAGAAAGGCTGTGAAGGATATTCTCTCGGCTTTAGCTTGGCAAGCTGCCCTTGTGCTAATTATCTCTGGGACTGGAAAAATAACTGCAAACACCATGTAAAGTCACATGGCCAGACAACTTTTCTTGACAGAAAGGTATTTCCAGTTATCCTTAAAAACAAGATATATATGTGCTTCAAGGGCACAGACCTTTAGATAAACTATGGGTGATTTGACACAGCAAGTAGAGAAGACTTGCCTCTTATCAGACCTTACACCTTTTTGAGATGTGCTGCATTGTAACTGTGACCTGCACTGACATGCAATCTGGCTCTCCTTCCCCCATCGTACATAATACACATAATTCTTTCAGGGCTGTCAAGGAAAGGGTGGGCAAGAAGAGTTCCTTTAGGAAGTAGCTCTGCAGTGCTCTTCCTGTTGCAACATGTGGAGAGGAAACAGAGGCCTGATTTCCTGACCCATACAGGAAAGCAGGAACAGGTTGCTGTGAGGAGTTTTGGGTTGCTTTTCTTGGAAAGGAAACAAGAGCCAAGTCATCAGATGCTGTTAGCATTGTGCTCTGCTAAAAACATGTGTAAAACAACATGACTCATTACAGTCTTAATATTTAGTACTCATTTAGACATTACTGTAATTATAAGAGTGTGTTGTCATAATGGAATGTGGGGTCAATCCAATTATAAAGTTGCCAACAGAATTTTTTTTTCACTAATGTGTCTTCTTGAAGTTCTAAATAGTCTTACTTTTAAGAAATCAAAACCTTAGCACCTTCATTTCTGAAAAGTTTCAACTGCTATGTGAACAGCCTTATCAGTCTTACCTAGTATTTGTGTAATGTCCTTGAAAATACCGTAGTAGTTCTCCCCAGATACCAGATTCCTTTCAAGCAATAATTTTCTGATCTGATCTTACTTAGTTAACGATTTAAGACTGGAAATTTGTTTGACTTTTAGGGCTGAGTTGACATGAGTATTTCTGATAGTCGTCAAATCATAAGTATCTAACCTGACTCAACAGTATTTCATGATTTTCCACACAAACAGTGCATACATTCTTAAATTTAATTGATTGCCTAGCTTTACTAAACCTGAATTTCACAGAAAATGTGCTGCAAATTGTCTATGAGCTTAGCCTGATAAGTGCAAAAAACCTTTCTTTTTTCCTACTCTTTTCTTGCCCTGACTTATCTCTACTTCAATTAATGTACAGACTTGAGTTCTTTTTATTCCTTGATGCTGACTGTTGCTGCTGGATAGCTTTACATTAATTGCTAGTGACCTAGTTATTTAAAAATACCAAAGCATTGAAGAGTTTCAGTTATATAATATGGCTTGCTGAGTCTTTTTTGCTACCACTATCTACCCGTTATCATTTCCACAGTCACTATTTCAGTAAGTGTCGTGTTCTGTGCTGGCTCAGTGTAAATACCTTGATTTTAGAGTAACTAAGGAACAACAGGAGAAGGGAAGTGAGAAAGATTATACTGAACAGATTGAGCTAGATTAGAAATTGAGTCCAAATAAATACACTACAATTATTTTGCCCTTATTTCATAATTTTTCTGGCATGTGGGAAAAAGGGCAAGTAAGAAAGTAACAGGCATTCTTTGCAGTTTAGGACATCATCAGAACAAATAACAGTGTTCTTTAAAAGGGTATTTCTCATCTGGGCATCTGAGAGCCTAAATCACTTGTGTAAGACAGTCATTCTGGTAGTGTTAATTTTGAACGTCACCTGTCTTTCCATCTTGAAGCCTTCAGTATGGTAAATACTGAGCACATCATTGACAAAAGGAGATACTGTCATTTTCCAGAACTTCACCTCTTTGAAATATTAAGTAGCCCAGACTAGTCATCTTCAAATCTGATGCTATAAACTTTTGAAGAATCTGATCAAGAGGCAAGGAGTATGAAACAGAATGGCAAGCTGTTTAATATACTGGGTAGTGGACCATGGTGGTGAAAGGAAAACCTACATGTGTGTTCCTTCATTCCACGAGCAATGCATAAGCAGATAATAGAACCGCTAGCTATAAGTCACTACGGTAGTAAGGTCTGCTAACTTAGATGCCACCAATGTTACAATGGAAGATTGGTGGAAATCAGGCAGAATCACATTTATTCTAGTGTTTTAAGTAGTGCATTCCCATACTTGGGCTGTAATTCCTGCTTTTGTTTTGGTCAGTTTAGTTTTTTGCCAGGCTTGTGCTCAGAAATAGCAAGTGTCAGAATTGGCACAAGGGAGGGGGCAGGAATGGAACAGCCTGCAGTTAGATTGTCTTAGGCTGCAATGGGACAGCATGCTTAAATCCCTCTGAAATATATACTCTTAATCTTTTTTTTCCAAGTTTTGTTTTTTCTGTCTGTTGAGGCTGTTAGAATACTCTTATAATTTTTTTTCCCTTGAGTAATCCATGGGTGTTCTTAAGTTTTAAACAGTCTATGATATTTGAAGTGTATGCTTGAGTGATATACTTGTCAGATTTTTTTACCTGAACTGTTCACCTTTCTTTCTTCAAGCATGTATTGTCAGGTGCCAGTATTTTTCAGTGAAATAAGCCGTCTGACACTACCATTGGGAAGGCTGGCAGCTGTTGCTGTTTGATCTGTCAAATAAAGTCTGAAATGTTTTCATCAGTATATTGGACAAAAATATCTGTTGTTCCTGTTACTGGAAAAACAGAGATGGCAGAAGAAAACTATGAGGAATTCTTTGTGGAAGAGTTTTGGAAACTGTTGTATAGTTGTTCATCCAGATAGCTGCCCTGGAATGAAAGAAGTATTTCCTGGAGAAACAGCCTGTCCAAAATCCTCCTTAGCCATTTCTTGTGATTGGTAATATTAAAAGCAGTGGGTAGGTAAAATCAAACTGCTTTCTACCCTCTGCTATGCATTTAAATTTTTTTTTAAAACATGTCATTCATATTTGTGGCCTAAGTGACCATGCCTTCGAAATACAACAGACTTTAGTTTAGCAGTTATCATAGTATTTTTAAGGCACAAAACATTTCACGGTGTTTAAGAATACAATTGTGGCAGAGTAATGCCAGCAAATCAAAACCTTTTGAATTTGAACTTGAATGGGCCCATAAGTTCTTGATGCTAAATCCACCAGCTGTTTTCAGGTATTACATGTGTTTAAGAAGCTCCACATAATTTCATTACTGTATAAATACCAAATTCCTTTACCCAGATCTCCTGGGGTTTTTTTTTTATTCAGTTCTTCAGAGGCAGTCAAATGAAATTTGGCAAGGTCCTCTCTAACTGAAAGATGGGCTGAAGTAAGAAAGAATGGGCTTGTGTTTTGCAGATGTTTTTGCAGCTTTTTTTTTGTTCTACTTCTGTATTTGTGAAGCACTATGAATCATTTTATGAAATGTTTTGCCCTTTAGATGATTCTGAAGTTAAATTTACAATTGGCTTTTATGTGTGTGTAGTTACAGAGTTTGGGGAAACTTGAGCTGGTGGGTATGAGAGGGGATTTTGAATTTGAGATTGAAACTTGTCGGAAGACCAACATAGTTGTTCACAAACTTACACTGGCACTTTCTCTTCCTATTTTTCATTTCTGTGCTCCTGGTGTACTGGTATATGGTTTTCCAAGAAATGTGGCTTTCTGATTTAAAAAACTCTGTTGAATTCACAAATGAGGGCACAGAGCCATGGTTAGTCTTTGGGCAACGTCTTCACTGTTGTGATAATTTTATTTTAAAATGCATCTTTTCCAGTGTTGCTGTGTTATTAGTTGAGTTGCTTTCCCACTTCAAGTCTTAAATAATTGCTCATGATGAACATCTGGGGAGAGACATGTCTCACCCGCTGTGGGATCTCTTCTGTTGCTGGTGTTCCCCATGTTAACTCCCATTAGTGTTAACAGGAGTTACTTCAGGCACGTAAAGGTAAGAACGGATCTCAAAGTGATAAAAGTCAGAGTGAAAAGTCATGATTGATTTCAGTGCAATTCTGAAGAAATAAAAATCCCGATTAATGTATTTTAAACCCAACCAATAAGACAACTGCTGAAAGATTTGAAAGGTGGGATATACCGAAATAGTTCTTTTAGTTTTTCTCACGTGGGTTTACATTATCTTTTAGGAGATGGAGCTGGGAACTGTGATCAGTGCAGTATCAAAAGACTGAGGAGAGATTCTGATTTAATATTTATCACAAATTAATTTGGCGCTAACCTGTGTTACTGTTTATAATTGTCTAATGCTAAATTGATGAATAATGAGCTGACAAATAGGAAGGGCCAAAATTTGGAGGTGCCACATTTCAAACTGATTCTGCCTTCCTCTTGAAATTATTCTGCCTATGCATTTTACAATAACCAAATCTCTTATTTCTGAATGGTGAGGAGTTTTTATATATGTATATATTGCTGCTTTTGGTGTGCTGACATGAGAATTTGTGCACTGGTAGTCAGAACGCCCCCTAGTGCTGTATAGCAAGTGGTAGCTACTAATCACCAGTTTATGGACAATTAAATGGTGGCTAACTTGCACAGCAGCTTTAAATTCAAGGTTGTGAATATTTAGCCTTATGACAGTATTGCCATCAAAACAAGATAGCACAGAACACAGACTGAACTGGATAAATAGAAAACAAACTCTTCTTGCTCATACAGAGAGTATTAAAATGAAAATCTCAGTATTTGTCAAAATAGGAAGAAACGCAAGTTGAATACTGCTGTATTTCTTTATAGCGTGACACTTTCGTTTGATACTTGATATTTTAGCAGGATTTTTTTGTAATAAAGTGAACCAATCATGATTAAATTGTAAACTATAAATAATGGTGTAGAGTGCTAACGACATGCAAATGTAACTGGTATATGTTGGAATAACCAGCAAGCCTGCTGTTCAAGGATCATATAACAAAACTAAGATGACAGCCTTGATCCAGCCAGTTCAGTGATATTTATGTTATCAGAATTAGAAGATAGCTTTCCAGTGATGTAAATTATTAGTACATACACATTCTGTCTGGTTAGTGTATACATAATGTAACTGGTCATCTTAGTGGTATTGCTTACATTCTTTTTGCATTAACTCATCACACTCCATTCTCATGGAATTAAAAACAGGAAATAGTTTGCAGTGTAACAGAAGCACCCAGTGTATTTAACCGTGTGTAAGCGCTGTGTTTCAGTAGATGTACTCTGTATTGTAAGTGTATGACAAAGCATTTATTACTGTGTTATTGCCGTATTACAGAGCAAAGAGTGCTAAATAATCAATCAGTTAATGGTCTGTATGGCAGCTTGAACACAGCACATCCATTGTGCTTGTGCTGTTAGAGGGATGAGTTTATGACTGTAGTGGAGTTGCATGTTTAGCCAGAGCTTAATGTCCTAAACTGGAGCTGACACAAATATTTTTAAAATGCAGCTTCAGCAACAGTTTCCAAGTTCTCCAGTACTTAAGAAGGAACAATCAAGGATTATCTCAAAGGTTCTCAGAGAAGTTAGTTTTGTTGGAACAGAAGAGGGAGGGGAAGCATATCACAAAATGCTTACTTTGGCTTCCTTTCACAGATTATTGTTAATTATATTCTAGCAATTTTATCAGTTTCAAGTTGAGATACAAATATGGCTTGCTGGAAGTGTATTAGTAGAGAAGAACTAGCTGCTCTAAGTTGCAGCTGGAAAATGCTTTGAAAACCTGTATCTACATGTCTTTAAGTGATAAACTTGCCAGTAAAGGGCTCGCACATTAAACTTGTTTTGCACTTGCTTTTGTGGTATGAAGGAGCTGTTTCTACGAAGAAAAGTAAGAAATGTGTGCAAATGAATTGTTTTGTAGTATCTGGAGACTTAAAGAGTAACTTTAGTCCCTCAATCTTTATCCTTTTGTAATTAGATGCCGTTTTCTTTGCAGATAGCAAAAATACCGATTATGCCAATTTCTATCAAGGTTTGTGGGACTGCACTGGAGATGTACCTGATGAGTTGACATTTAAACGTGGTGACGTTATCTACATTCTCAGCAAGGTACGGGATGCTACTTGGGGCTACATAGTTGTAAAAAGAGAGCCATGGCAGAAGGGCACATTCCCACAGTTCTAACGGGGGAAATTGGCACTCCCTTTCAGATCCTTTGTTTGCAATCAGATATTCACTGCAATTAATTATTTTGTCAAATGAACTATAATCACATTTAAAACATAGCCATATAACAGGAATTAACTTAAAAGCATGTTTATTTACTTGTTAAATCTTGGCTACCATTTGTTAACTTATTTAATGGGAGACAATGTACTTGCTGCTTGTAAAAGTTAACCTCGTAGAATTTTAAATTATCTTGTATGTTATGTTTTTGTTTCCTGTTTTATATTCCTGACTGCGCTGATTCTGACTTTTTGGGCATCTTGCTACACAAGATGTTTTGGTTTTTTGAACTATGCTTTCATGTTTGTATGTATATTGTAATTGTTCTGACAGCTCAGATTCCAAATTTATTTGCTCTGACAGATTTGGGCAATTTTTAATTTACTGCTTTCCTATTTGCAAAGCAAACGATAAATATAATTCCTCTCATCTAGAGTGATGATAAGCAGTATAAGCGTGAAATTTTTTTCTACTTTAATGTTGGTTAATTTTCTTATTTTCCCTTAACACCCCCCTCCCCCCAACAAAACAAAACCAAAGCCTCTCCTAAAATATATATCTCATGGTCTGTTGAAGTCTACTTCTGAACAGTTCATCAAAGGAAATTTCTCTTTTCCCCACATGTTAGAAAAAAACTGAGCTTTTCAAGTTCTCATTGAAAAAAAACACCTTTTAAAAGATATGTAGAATATATAATTGCCATTTGGTACAATTAATGCCAAAGATATTGTAGGTCATTACAATATACAAGCAGGTGCGTGAAAGCTAAAGGCATCTGTTTGTCTTAGTTTCAAACTCTTCAGTTTTGTCACAATTGCTTTAAATCTTCCACGATAACTTTAACTGCAATGTTTCTGGATAATAAATGTAACAGCTTCTGTTTAAATAAATTTAAGATTTATGGATAGAAAGATAGTCCTATATAAAAACATAGAAGATATATTACTAATGCTAATGTGACCATGTATGTCTTTTGAGGTATTTCATTGTCACTTAAACTAATAACTGAATTGCATTACTAAAGGCAAAATAACACTGTTGGATTGGGCAGACTTTCAAGCAGTTATACAGCACTGAAGAATGGTACTAATTTAAAATAACCACCTCTTTCCCCTCTCCCCCCAAAAAAAACCCCATGAACAAATGGATTCCAGTGTACGAGTTTGGCCTCTTTGTGAGTTGTGCTGTTCTGGTATGGTATAGGGACTATAAAATCTTAATCTTCAGCTTGTAGGTGAAAAAATAATTTGCTACTCCTTCCCCAAAAGAGTGAGAAATCTAATTTAAAAAATGGAGAAGAATAGAAAAACAGTAGCTTAAGCTGTCCTCTGTATATCAACTGTCTTATGGTCATGCCGTGATTAATCTGTAATCAGTCCTTGAAACTGGCTTGCTGCTTCTCCAGATATATAGAACCTCTCTCTTTCGGAATGATTTCTACTGCAAAATACAGCCAAGAAAATTCAGCCCTGTTTCACTTAAAGATTGTTACAGCTTTTTCAGAAAAATGAGTGCTGGCCACTACTGTCAGCGCTGAATTTAGGGTCCTTGAAGGGGAAAGTGCCAGAGAATTATCCATCTTAACCCTCCACTTGATTCAGTTTCAAGGTCTGATCATTTATGAGCTCTTTGTCTGGTAAGTGAAAATATAACTAAAGGAGAAGTGAACTTAACCATCCTGAAGTGGGTCAAGACTTTTCTTCAAAAAATATTTCCTAATCCACTACATTAATACTTGGATTTTGTGGCAGTCGGCAGGAATCCTCGGCAATTTTTTTATTTTTTCACACCATCTAGTGGTTGAAAATGAGAGATGCAGGTACTGACAGGAGGCGATGTGTATGGATCCAAAATGGTGTCATAAATTCAGTTTCAGCTTGAACCTAGCTATGGCTTTATTGCCTTTCTATCATATGTCAACCAGGTATGAACATTACTCTTGAAAAGCACATCTTGCTGATAAGGAAGTAAGTACGGGTATAGCAGTGTAGGAAGTAGGAAGAGTGAAGCATTAACAAAATATCGAGCATATTTGTGCAACCTGTAATAGTTCTTTGTTTTACAATGAAATATAAATGGTATAGCTTCCTCTGACGAACGTGATAAGATAGACATTTTTCTCTCCCAGCATTAGTTACACCAAAGCAATTTATTTTTACCTGCTTTTCACATACCTTTATAGAAATTAGGGGAAAAGTGACTACTTTGTTTCCAAGAAATGAGACCATTAGTACTGCAGAAGTGATTATCAGCTAGTTTAGCAAATTTGGGCATTGACATAATTTAAATAAAGCAAGAGGAGCTATATATTACATGTAAGTTTCTAGGTGAATGCCTGTCAGAAGAATGAGTGAGGTTTCAGTTTGGCAATGTTTACTTCCTAAAATAGCTAAGCATTATGCAAAGATAAATCCCCCATAATTTGCTTTAAACTGAGCATCAAAATTCAGTGTTAGTGCAATGAGCATGATTTGCATGCTTACACGCTGATAATACAAATACCTATGCCCAACTACTGTAATTGCTGTAGAAAAGCATGTTTTCCTTGTTTTAAAGGTGCATTCAAAAACTGTTTTAGTTATTATCTAAATATTTAAGTCTGTTGTGGCTTTTGTGTGGCAGCAGTCCTATGGGTTCTTACAGAAAAACCCTCAAAATTTTCTCTAGGTTTTTCTGCCTTTGAAAGTTTCCTTCAAAAGTTGAGTTTTTAATCTGAGCAGAATTAACAGAACTGTTGCAATAGTACCTTGCAATAGTAGCTTTTCTTTATTTACAACAATAGTTAAATTTTCAGATTAATTGATGAAAGTATATGTACAGATAAACTCATACTGTTATCATTTTAAGTTATAATGTTCCTCAATATTCAAGTGGCTTTCGTAACTTACACTATGAGTCATGAACTTTCAGAAAACTATATATCCCTCTCCTGCGATGCAGTAGAAAACATTTTATAGCTCTGCTGATAGAGAGACTCATTAATAAGATTTCTTAGTTAATATTGACTATTAGAAATGCAATACTTGGGCATCCTGCTTTCTAAAAGGATGATTGCTCTTAACTCCTGCTCATTTATGAGCTTGCCTTTGCTTTCAAGCCCATATGATAAACGGGGAAACAAAGTGTGAGATAACAATCCTTTTTATAAATCTTCCATAGCTCTTACTCAAGAAATCGATTTCTGGAAACAAAGACAACTGTGAGTGGAGGTAGCCCTATTCTTTTTTTAAGTTTGGTGTGCACAATTTATGCAAGGGCAGCACTTGCAGTATTTGTTTGTTTGCTTGAGGTGCATGTTTTGTGTTGGGAAATGCCATGGTTTCATCAGCCAAATGTAAGCAGTAACGGAAATTTACTTAGATGTTAGCAGGCTTAGTAGCAGATGTTAGCTTAGTAGAATTACTGGCATTTCTTAACTTTTAAGCTAATTTAATTCCCATCTCATTTATATTTGCATTAAAACAACAAATAATACTTGAAAATCAGAAATTATATCTCAAACTGGAATTCGCTTTCCTTGTTATTATTTCAGTACATGCCAATGCAATATAAGGCTGTTCACTCTGGTATTTGTGATTCATGGAAATCTCATTTATGACTTAACCCTTTGCTCTCAAATTTTTCATGAAAGTAGAGTGTATCTAGATTACCCTTTATTCAGTGGTTGTACATTTCCAGTGTGGCAGATTTTTATTCTTTCAGTACAAGAAACATCTGTTAAAATGCTCACATCTCAACCTGTACTTTTTGCTTAGTGAAAAGACAAACAAAGAAATCTCCATATCTCAGATTACTGCTTATGAAATAAAGTACAACTTAACAGTGCAGCTGTTTCATGATCAGTGTGAGCATTTTGTACACTGTCTCTATAATCTTCATAAAATGTATTTGTTCAGTATTTTTTTCAAAAAGAGGCATACTAAAATCCCGAGTGGTTTGGGGTTTTTTTTTGTTTGTTTGTGTGTGGGTTTTTTTGTTTTGGGTTTGGGTTTGGTTTTACTGACATACTGACATCCGTATTTAACAGTAATTCTCTTTCCATGACCATACTGCCTATGTCTACCTTAGCAAATGGGAGAGTACTGATAGGAGCAGATTTGCAGAGTGAAACACTTCGTGCTGAGGCCCTGGTGTCTACATCGTGCCTTTTCAAAGGGGTTTGATGTCTGAAGAGGTCTAGCCTGGTTTTGTGGAATTAGAACACATTAGTGGTTGGAGCACATTCAAGTGCATCTTCCGTTTTAGTTTAATCTGAAAGAAATGTAGCGTGTGTGCTCTGAGAGTGATGGCTCTGCAAAGTGGGCCATGCTGGGGAAAGCAAGAGCACTGGGAGATTGACTTCAGCAGGATGCTTCTGATCAAATCTAAAATGCAGTACTAAGTTGCACATTTCCTTCTTCTGGCTTGTTTAGGTATATTCCTTATAGAAAAAAAAAAAAGATACATGGCTAAAGAGTGAAGGCCTTTAACTGGAAGGTTAGTTAAGACAGACTAATGCAAAGTGACTCTAGCTCTCTTGGTTTGCATACTAATAATATGTAAGCATTTACCTACCTGATTAGAAAAAAATTTGGCATTGTGTCATCTAATGGAAAATAAAATGGCCCTTCTATCGTTCCAGAGTGTTTTCAGGGGCCAGTTTTGGTTCGGAACTGTCTGATTTATATTGGAACTCTTTAATTGGTGTCTATTTTGTCTGATGTCATTGCAGGAAATAAAACCTAATAATGCAACCATACAATAAATCTGAGGCTTATATTCTTAAAGATGACCATTTTATTGCTGTCTTAAAACAACTCTACTACCTGTGAAGAAGTCTCATTCAGTTATCTAAAACATTTGTCATTTTCTGCTTTTTAGAGAAAATGCTGTTCTGTGCGAAAAATGCTCCCTGGTTGATAGTGTATCATTCAGCAATTACACCAAAGGAAGTTCTAAAATTTTTTAGCTAGGCTGAATCTCCTGGATGAATTAGAGGTGTTTTAAAATATCTTGCCAAAATTGCCCCCCAGGATATTCTTTGAAAAAAATTTCTCCCTACTTCCCACACATCTTTAACTCAATAGGAGAGGCTACTTATTTTAACTCCAAACAAGGCTATAGATACATTTTGCTTTTCAGTTTTAAAGTTTGCAGATCTTCAGCCTCTGAGTTAATATTACTTATAGTGCCACTGGAAGAGAGCAGGAGAAAAATCTTGAATTCACACACTTCAGTTGTGTTTTTTAAAAATACAACTCCATTGTTTTCTTCAAGGCATTGAAACACAATGATGAATTTCAGCAACTCTTAAAAAAAAAAACCAAACCCAAAACAAATTAAAAAACCCCACCAACACAAAAACCATACCATATGTATTGAACAATAGGGACTAATTGCCCACGGACCAGATGTTCTCAACTTTTGCTGAAGTCAGTAGAAGTTAATATGGTGCAAAGCATCTGGAGATCCTCATTTACGCAGAGGATCTGCTCTAATGGTAGAGACTATTCCCTTGCATATAAAAATTATTTCTCTTCTTGCATATCTTCTATGTAGTACAAAAATCTTGGATTTAAAAGATATCAGTAAAAAACAGGTAGTGTATTTCTACCTACTGTGTTTTCCCCAAGTGCGAAAACTTTTATGATCAGTGTCTCATGGAGTCATGGGTACATACACATTGGTGGGATGGGGACGAGGAGAACCATCTGCTCACAGTGTGTTCAGTTGAGATCATTTAAGGAGCCTGTAAACCCTGATGGGATTCCCCCCCCCGCTATCGTAGCATGTTGCATGGAGAGTGTTTTGCCAGCATGTTAAATGTTAAGTCATAACCTGTTCCTTGCTGCCCTGTGAAATTACTTCACTTTGGTTAATAAATTTCTGCTGGGGGGGGGCGGGAATCCACTCTGCGACAGTGAGAACACAGAAGTAGCTTAGAAAGCATTTGGTCATTTGTTAAGGTGGTTGTTTCATATTATTTGGCATAATATATTCCCCTGCCCTGGTGCTTGTCTTCCAGGGGTGCCGGTGGCCCCTTCCCCCCCCCGCCCCTGCCCAGCGTTTCCTGGTGTGGCAAATGTGCTCCCAGTCACATGGCAGAGCCCTGGCCACACACTTGTGCATTCTCCTCATTGCAGGGCGGCTGGATCTGGCCCTGCCCCCTCTCCTATCCCTCTCTTTGCCTTGGAGTAATTCATTTTGCAGTTATTGAATTTCTTTGGAGAGTTATTTTCATACAGCGAGCATCACAGCACCTCTGGATCTTGATAGCATTTCTACATAAGGAGAAAGAAGCTTTGTGTTAGTAATTACCTAACATTGTCAGGAGCTGACTGCAGGCCTCTTTCTAGTGATAACAGAATAACCACATAATGTAGCTTTATAGCACATGATTAATAGAAAATAATTACACATCCTACAAAGGGATGCAATATTTCTTATAAATTGACTACAATGGTTTCCTGTAGATTAAAGGACTCTTCATTATTTTATCAGTCCTTCTGAAGTATAGTCGCTTGCCTATGTTAGCAGTGATGTTAAGAGCTGAATGCAATGAGGGATACCAGATGGTAAACCCAGTGGTACCTGAGATCTGAAGCTGACGCTTGCAAAAGCACCGTGCTTCCTGACTCTTAAAAATTCATATAAAACTCCTAACTGTATTCATATCCTTCTGCGTATTAATCATTATTTCCCATGAATGTGGGCTTTATACTTTCACGCTACACTTCTTAAGCGGCAGTAATGGACATATGGACCTTACAACAGCAGTGTATTAATTAAATTATATTGCTATGAAGGAGTTGATATGATAACGTTGATAGAAACAATACATCAATTTGGATTTTATGTGTGGCTTCAAGAAAGGACTGGGGGGCAGTGCTTAGCTGCCTGACTAGTAAGCACTCTTTCGTGGTACTGAGAACAGAAAGGAGTGGTTAGGAGTTTAAAGAGAAATGTCTGTACTTTAATCAGTTTAAAAGGGAGTGCTATCTAATTATTCTAAAACCTGAGATTAAAGTTTTATATTCTTGGTAGCCAGGTATCTGCATTATATTTTTGTTCAGACTTCTGTGGACTGCAGATAGTGTAATTGGGATTCATGTTGCTCTTGAGACCCATGCAAAGAATAATAATATAAAGTAAAAGCTTCTGTGTTGCAATATTGTCTGTATGGTATAATGGTTACAGTGAATCCTTAAATTAGTTTACTAGTCTGTTACATCAACATTCATTTCATCTTCTCACTTAGCTTCATGCCAGAGCAGCAAGCGGTGTATTAGTAAGTAGCAAAAACCAGAAAGTGTTCAAAAGAGCAGCATGCTTTTAATTTTAATTTGAGGTATCTGAATTGTTTCTTTAAAAACAATTGTTTCTAAGTTCATGTAGTGTTGCTAAGTGGAACTTTTTCAATGGATAATGTAGTCCACAGGCTTTTTGTATGCCATTTGTCATATGCAATTTAATAACTTCTTAGCTAAGCCACTTCCCTCATTTCACGTATTGTTTGTTTTTTTGGCTGACGTCTAGCAAAATTTGTTTAATCACTCTTGTCAGTCACTTCACAAGTTCCATGTAACAGCTTAAAATCTTTTGTTGCTTTCTCTTGGAGAGATTTTTTTGCTGAGATTCCAGTAGGATAGGTGAGTACTGCTCCTTTCAGCAATTTCCCACTTCAGTCTAGAAATCTAGTTTGTATATTTAACCACTGTACTGTGAGATTTTTGAACATAGATTTTTGAACAGGCTGATCTGAAACATTATAAACCTCAGTGTCAGGGTGTTATTTAGCCTTTAAGGATTTGGGGTGTGATGTGGACACCCATGTGAAAGGTTATGAGCGGTTCTTCTGTGGAGAGCAGTTTGCACTGAA
The DNA here is from genome assembly GCA_013397275.1 of Burhinus bistriatus. Classification (NCBI taxonomy): domain Eukaryota; kingdom Metazoa; phylum Chordata; class Aves; order Charadriiformes; family Burhinidae; genus Burhinus; species Burhinus bistriatus. The sequence continues at coordinate 227,275 of VYXH01004344.1, read as the reverse complement.
GATGAGGTTCAGATACCTCTAGGCTTTCAGACCAGACCCATCCCCAGCAGGCTGTTCTGCAGTGGAACGGGAAAGAAGGTGGGATTATTTTTGCAGCTTTCTCGTTTGTGTGTTCACATCATACATAAAGGTTTTCCTGCTGCTTTTTATGTGGATTTTCTTTAAATCACACTTACTGCAGTGTTTTATGGATAGTAAGATAGAATCTTTTAAGTCACCAATTCACTGTGAAGAGAAGGATGAAAATGTTTAAGACTGGTGTTCAGCCTTCCACAGTAAGAAAATAAAAAAAGATAAAAAAGTGTTTGTGCCTGCGTGCAAGCATTGTTTGTTTGTTTTATAAAAAAAAAAGGGGGGGGGGGGAAAAAAAGCAAAAAAAAAAATCCTGGGCCCACAGGAAATTGGGCCATCAACAGGGCTTCATCATAGTTAAGCACGGGAAGAGCTGAGTACACTGAGCACCTCATAGGACCCTAGAGAACTCTCGACCAGGCCAAATATGCCAGCAGCAAATCATTATATCTCGGGCTCTAATGAAAGTCCATTAACCCTTAAGCTCCACTTGACTATTTATAACTGAAAAACTTTATCTACAGTCAAAATAATAGCTTCATCTCAGTAGGACCATTAATTCAAAATCCCACAGCCTTTTGCTTTTCTCATCAGAAGAGCAGCGTAGCAGGAAGCAGATGTTGCTTATCACAGATATCTGTGTATTTTGTATTTTCCATGTTTGTTCCAAAGTAATTTCTATCTTACTAATCATTCCATTTTGAATGGGGTCTCTGTTTTAATAATGCTTCATTTGTAACTCAATATATGTGTGTGTGCAATTTCAGCTGTTACAATTTATTGAACTGCTGTTAGGATTGATCTTAAAATATTTACCTCATAGGAAAAAAATTAAATTTGGATCCCACAATACTCTTACTTGGTATTGCTTTTGGAAGATATTATTTCTTTAAACTATTATAATTCATTTTGTTTCATATTTATCTCACTAAGCCTAAACAAATTTCAAACAAAAGTACATTAGTCATCTGTCAGACATATGAGATCTGCTGTAGAATTTTCTGCAAGCCTAAAGCAATAGTAGACTTTGTCCGTAGAAAGAGATTATGTATTAGATATATAGTGTTCCCTTCACATTTGAGCGAAGTAGTATTTAAAATAAGTTGATTGTAAGTTTATTAAGAGTTTAGCCTTGTGATACTGAAAGAATCCCCGTTGATTCTTGTATGTCAACCTTGTGCTATTAGATTTTAGTTGTGATTGTAGATTAGATTTGTATTTGTGATGAATACAGGATGGACAGGTCAGCTATTTTTAGTAGGTGTTATAGAGAAGCGTGGCCGTAATTAAGAAATTTTCTTTTTAAAATTTAACTTCTATCTTTGCCTAACTCTGCATGTGAATGCCTCTAACAAAAAGATATAATGTTTTAATTTTCAGTTGAAATGATTATAACTGTATATAAGAGAAAGCATCCGTAAGGAGTTGCATACAAAACTCTATTGCATCTATATCCGACTAAAGGTTAATATTGCATATTGTTTTCAATTAGGAGTACAATAGATTTGGCTGGTGGGTAGGAGAAATGAAGGGAACCATTGGCTTGGTGCCTAAAGCCTACATAATGGAGATGTATGATATTTGAGAGGCCTGGGTAAGTACATTTTAATCCAATCTTCTGTAATGGCTTATATGTTCCCTTGTTCTCTGTTTCATAAGTATTTCTTTCCTGGAACCTTTGTAGGAGTCCTGTTAACATAAAGATTATGGCAAAATATATTGAAGGTTCAATTAAAGCACTTTTTCTGGGATTCTGTATGAAATATTAAACCACAGTGTACAAAGGATGATGTATTTTATAGCTATGTTCCTTTTCCAGATTTTTTTTTTTTTTTTAAATAAAATTGGTGTGCTTTCTAGGTAGTTGTTACTTAAATAAAGTGTATGTATCTGTCTGTGCAGAAAGCTGTGGAAGGGGGTAGATATTTGGACTGGGTTTGATATGCATGTTTGAGGTTTTTTGGTTAATGATGAACTTTCACCTTCCTTCTCCCTAATCAGGAGAAATCTGCACTTGAAATCAAGAGTGGTGTGCAGCTGCAGTTTACAGACCCAGCCTCTGAAAGAAGATTCTGCCCTACACGTTTTGTGGTTTCAGTGAATGTAGTCAGATCGTTGCCTTGTATATATTAAACATTAAAAACTGTCATTGATCATAATTCTGCGGAAATGTTCTTAGCCACTTTTTATAGAATTGTAATGCTAGGAAATGAAATAGATGGTAATTAACATATGGGGCACAAGCAGTCAGATAGTGCCTGTTGCTCTCTTCTTAAGCAGCACTCTGTATAACTATAGGTTTATGTTCTTTCAGGGAATTTGGCTATATCTTCCTGTTCCTCAGTTTTTGAAAAACTAAGCTGAACTTTGAAAGTAGAAAACTACTACTCAGTTCATGCATGCGTTAACCTTTTAATGATCACTGTACATTTTGTGCAGTTACCTAGGAAAATCAAGAGAAATTTATGTGTAGTATTGCAAATCTTCAGGGTATTCTGTTTCCAAATGTTTTTGTATTGTGTTTTAGCCAGTGATTTATTTTTCTCATATATTTAGTATTGTTACTGTTTTGTTACCACAAAATGAAGGCTTGGCTCTTTTGCTGATGTAAGAAATCCGCCTGTGTGATAATACTGCCCTGATACCCTTCTGACATGGAGATGTGAATTACATGAAAATTTGTAAAAAGGTAATATATTAAACCCCACAATTTTGGCTAAGTCAGCATGAGCTGAATGGCAGGTAGGAATCATTTTTGTCCGTGCTAGTGTGAAATACTTTATCTGTACCTTACAGATACTTTCACAGAGTCAAATCTGGGTACCTTGTTGGTATGTGGAATTTCTGATACAAGTTGTGCAACAGACATCTTCAGCTCTAAGTGGGTTAATAACGGCTACCTGCAGTCTTAGTGTCAAATCCAGAACTTTGTGGCTAAAAGCATCAGTTCAAACATAAAAAAGTACACTAAAATACTCTCACTTGTGGACAAGGGGTTGGGCAGAGCTAATACTTTAAATCCTCTTGTTTTGCAGATGTGCTTTACTATTAGTGTGTAAGATCAACTTTTTTGAATCCTCCCACACGCTTGATTTGTGGGACCCTTAATCTGCCAAAAAGGCAGGTCAAGCCAGTCTGCGAATTGCTGAGCCTGTGCAGGTCCCCTTGTAGTTGCTTCTGCTGTTTACGCTCCAGGCGGGCCCTGGAAGCACCGTGGGTTAAAGGTAACGTTACTCTGAACTCGGAATTAGATCCTTTCAGTAAACTAAGGTGTTGTGCTTTATATTAGCTAATGTATGATACTTGGTGGTACACTGGATTCTAATAGGAGCCAGACAGGGTACAGAGTTTTGTTGTAATTTTTTTGAAAAGAGGTAGTCATTGAAATTGATTCTGTACGTTATCAGTGAAGCATTAAAATGATAGATTATAGTCTTCAGATCTTTTACTACTTTAATTTATCAAGTGTACTTGTGGATTGCGTACAGAATGTGAAGCGTTAATATCACGGCTAGAAAAGCTCCTTCTCTCTTGTTAACATGGCAGCGTAATAAATCTGCTCACTGAAATGTCTTTTTATTAATTGTGTAATTCCGAATTCCACCACCACCTACTTTTTTGGGAGTAAATTCCACACCCCCACACCCCTCCCCCGTTGAGACGAAGTACACACGCGCGAAACTTGATTGAGAACAGAACCAAAGCGGGGGCGGCGGTGCCCAGCCGGGAGCGGGCAGGGGCGGCGGGCGGAGGCGGCGCGCTGCCCTGCGCGGCTTCTGCGCGGCCCCGCGCTGCACTGCGCGCCCGCGGCGGTAGGTGGCAGCAAATTTTCACAGGACGGGAGGAGGCCGAGCCCGTCCCCTTCCCCCTTCCCTGCGCCCCCGCGCCGCTTCTGCCGGTTTTCCAGGAGAGGGAGCCCTTACCCAACCCATGAGCCGCTCTGCCATGCCGAGCGCTTTCTCGCCTGGGTGGTGGCAACCAGAGAAATACAGCGTCTTTTGTCTGTAGTTCTCCTTTCGCCGCCCCCCCGCCTTGGTACATGCTGGGGGGGCGGGGGGAGGGGGGAGGACACGAGCTGCCTTAAAATTCAAAACGTGAAAGATGTCCTGAAACTCGCTTGAAGTGTCTTGGAATAAACCAGCAACGGACCACGGATGAATTGTTTACTTTAAACCTGTGCGAATACCATAACCTTTTTTGGATAAGAAAATCTCCATTAATACTACTTAACAAAACTCAATGGTAGAACATGCAAATTGCTTTGTTTTCTTTGTTTGCTTAGGTTGCACTTGCCTTTCCATGAACAGCAAACCAGCTAATTTTTTAGAAGGTGATTGTAAGTCATATTTTGTACAGCGTTTTACTGGATTATTTGCTCTGTTCTGGATTTGTACTATGCTGCCATTAGATCTCACAATAATGTTCTACTCTGCAAATTTTTAAGGTTCAAATAAAGTTTAATTGTTTGCAAACTGTTATGATGCTAATAATTCAACAGCCTGCTGTGTTACTAATGAAATTACTTTGTTATGATTAATTTGGAAAATAGTGTGTTGATTGTAGTAATTAAGCACAACAAGGTGAAGTAAATGATTCTAATGCCATCTGGCCTCCAGACTGAATGAAGAAATGAAATGGGGCTGTCATTTGAATTTATTCAGAGAAGTAAGGGTAATACAAATGCTTTTTATAGCAGAGGCACCCGGATATCATCATGCCACTCTCTAGCATTTTTTCATGTACTTCTGTATGAAGACAACTGGTTCACATATTTTTCCAGCATCTAGTTAGGATATACCTCTTTGTGCATACTGCCACTAATTACATGTACTGATGGTAGTGTATGCGCCGGTTCTTCCGTCAGAGAGATCTATGGATAAGATTTAGAGAAGTGATGTGCATCAGCTTACCTTTTGCTCCTCTATTAATGATAGAAGCTTTATTTGACTGGAATTAAGCCGAATGTGAATGCTAATTAAGATCCCATTCTGTATTCAAAGCCAAATGCATAAACTTTCTTCTTTTTGGCTCTGCAGTCTGAGGATGACACAGCATTAGAAGGAGCATAAAGAATAACCCTTTAGAACCTGATCTAAAGACTGTTGAAACTGAGAAGCTATTGAATTTGGTTGCTTCTGCATCAGGCTCTGAGAACAGTAACTCAAAAACAGGCAATACAATTTCAAAGTGTCTTTTGCTGAATACTCTTTGTCCTCTTTCTGAAAGAGATGCAGTTATTTCCATAAGCTGAACTGAACTAAAGAAAGGCACTGAATTCTCTGGAGCCAAAAAATAGAAATCCATTTTTCTATCTCAGGTAAAGCAAAATGAAGTTGTGGCTGTAGATCAGAGCCCTGGCTTGATAAAGTTCACTGGGATCTGTGGAAAAGCTGTAAAATATTAAAACGTGGGATGAAAGTACCCACATAGATAACAATGGCATGCTCTTCAGACGCATGAGCCATTTGACGTTTCTCTCATTTCTCTCCCTCAAGTTGATGAAAAATTTATTAGTATGTAACTGTGGGAGTAAGCACATGCATAGAAACCTTGTAGACAACTTTCCACTTTACATAGCGCAATGTACTGATAAACTGTAAGACCTTCACTTACCAGGGTTTCTTTGAAGCTGACATTTCTCCGATGAGTGTCTGCTTAATTCCATCTTTATTTAGAAAAACTGACACTGAGCTCAGTGAAGAGTGCTCTGCCAAAGCCGCATCTCTGTTTTGGAGTTCATTTCCTGCCCAGCATCCGGTGTCTTACTGTGAGGGACCAGCACCAACCAACTTCAAACTATGGACTTAAAATCATGGATTCAAGCTGGGTGTAAGCACAGTATTCCATGCTTCTGTGGCTTGGGCTGGTCTCTCCTTGCTCAGGAAGAAGTAAAGGGGAGGCTGAGACGGTGACAGGATCTGCAGGTCAAAGGGATGCTGCTTTTCTTGGCACACCACAGCTGGATAAGGAATATATATATATATTTTCCCTTTAAATTGTAAAGCAGATCAGGCAGTGATAAGCCATGAATTGTTATATCATAGCCTTTTATGGATTTGTTAAAGGGCAGTTTTGTAATGGGATCTAGACAATTCTGTTTCTGCTGCCTGGAATTTTCCTTCATCTGAACTACCACACAGAGAAATTCATAGGGAGCTGGGCTCAAAGCAAAGTAGAGGAAAAACCTCTGCACCTGAAATCTATGCCAACATGAGTCAAATTTAAAACTGGAAATGTCAGCTTCTTCCCAGCCTTTTAGGAGGAACAAGTCTTTTAATTAACAGGAAAAACTTAAAAATCCAAGGTGTCATCTTGTACAACAGGGCAGGCGGTCTGAGAAGAAGCAGCAGCTGGTAGATGAAGAGGCAGGTAGTTTCAAATGCCACTAAAACCCGATGTATCTCTATTAATTTTCTGCTGTAGTAAACTGATGTGTTGGAGCTTTTATCCTAAAGTAGCCTCAGTGTCTCACAACCCGTAGAACAAAGTTCCTTTCACGCCCCATTGTAAAGCAAGTGCTACTCCATAAAGATATTTGATGGCTAATGAGCGCTTTACAGCGAGACTTTAAAGTTTATGCTGTTAGATGAAAAAAAAATTCCACGTTCAGTTACAGTGGGAGGATTTATGTTGGCAGAATAGAATCACCAGTTTGGCCACTTCCAGTCTGCTGTAATTGCTTGCATATTTGTAAATAGTGCCATGGGATTTTTAACGGCCACAGGCAATCAGGATTTTAGTTTTACACCTCATGCTACAAGACAGGGTGCGTAGCACCACGGAACTGACCCCTGTGCAGGACTGCCTGGGTTAAAGGAAAAAAAAAAAGTATTACACAGGATCATTATCAATCTTTCAAACACCAGCAGCATGGACGTGTGCCTTGGCAGTTTCCCACCCAAGAGCTGACATGGCCCAATGCTGCTTTTTAATAGTCAAATCTAATAGGGTCAGCATGAGAAGAACAGAGCGCAGGCAGTCTGACAGGCGTGGGCAACTCAGTTTTTTCATTGGCAGTCATCAGCCTCTGAGACTTATTTCAGTTTGGAAGGGAAGAGATGGAATCTGTAGAGAGTCATGAGGCATCAGGGAAGCAGAGGGACCTTCTTCCTTTTCTGCTGCTCTCTTCCGAGAGGACTGCCATTCTTTCCTTATATTTAAATAAAAAGCAGCCAGGCATGAATGCACATGTATGTGTGGGAAGGAGTGGGCTTTATTAAATAGTCACTTACAATCATGTTTTGATGCTGGTTTCTTCTTTCTAAAAGGTGTTTATGTCTGCACGCTCATAATAGCCACACTACCTTTACTATAGAAAAATGGTATTTCTACCTTTGTAAAAAATTCTATTTCCAGTTGTTTAAAGGTTCTATGCTAGTAACTTCTCTCTTGTCCTACATTTCCCATCGTGATAGTACCCTTAGCGCGTGATGTCAGGTGTCTCTTATCAAAATTTGTGTGTCTTTTGTGACACTAATTTTTGTTTGCCGGTACCAATAAAATACTCCAGGCTCATTTTTTGCCATATCTTTTCCCCCTGTTTTCAAGCTAATTTTGGAATTAGTTTTAAGGCATTAGACCACAATGAAAGGGTGGTGATGGTGGTGTAATCTATGCATATAGATTTCCATTACTTAACAGAAAAATAGGCAGTCCGCATTGCCAGCTATGAACTGTTTTGGAAGGTCTATAAACTAACCAGTTTCCTATCCATTCATTCTTTTCTGCTCCTGAGACTGGCACATTATAGATGATGTGGGTGCTTAACCACTTCTAGACTGAGGTTACCTATTCAGCTACTTGCTGTCTTATGAGAGCCAGCCAAGGTCACCTATAGGTCATTATGGACTTGTGACCTGAATTGCCTTCCCGCTGGTGTATCTAACACTGCTTTGAAGGCAGCGTTCAGGAACCAAACATCTTCTCTCATGGGCTTTGTAAATTTTCAGAAGGTGAGTGAAACTTCCAAATGCAGAGACATCATCCAGCCATGTTTATGATTTGCACTTCTGTAAATAGTCTGTCTTCACTGTATTCCTGCATCCATTCACTTATACAAAATTATGAAGAGGAGAACGTGTACCATGAGGCATCTTTCTGAAACATCAGATTTTTGCAGAATTAGGTCAAATTGATGTTTCAGGTGCAGGCCAAGGAAATGCCTGCTTGAGAGGTGAACCTGAATCTGTACCAATGGTGGTCTGTGTAAGACTCAGGCAAGCAGCGGAGAATGAAGACCTATGTGGCTGGCCCTTTGCTGAAAACTGGTCCTTACTGATCGATGTTCAACATTATCTTGGGCCCTTCAGCTGCAGTGTTGCCACTGAAAATCTCTAATAAATTCAATGAGCTAGCAATTTCTGCAGGTGTTTGTCCATCAGGTGTGGATCACAGTTTTGAATTACAGCCTGATCTGACAGAACGTATATGAAGCCATGATGTGATGCATTCCCCTTTACGTGTCCTCAGACAAGCGGATGATTCCAAGAAGCATATGTGGACCACAAAGGGATTTCATCATGCCCATTTCATTAAATGGTAAAGACAATGTATTTCAGTAGAATCCTATTTTGCACATTCTGGTGGAAGTTGCCCCTGTTAAGGAGGCCTTCATGCAAAATATCCTTGCTTAGATGTCATAACATTTGAAACACGGGGAATGTGTGTTGTAGTAATTCAATCTAAAACTGACCAGAGTGACTCACAGGGATCATTGAACAGAGAACTGACCAGCTACTGAGAGCATATTTATTTCATTTGGTAAACAGTGTTTGATTATGAATTAATTGTGATAATTCAGACAATTATTTCAATAATTTTGTCTGGTTAACAGTAACAGTAGACATACTGTTTGCTAAATGTATTAACTAAAATTACAGTAGCTATTCAGACTACATTAATCTTAATACTTATTAGCGTCTGCCTTTCCTATGTCTGTGGGCCCTTGAACATTCTACTCATCCTAAGTGTTGTCATTTCTGCTGGTATTACAGAAAAAAATTGAAATGTAGGCAGTTGTCAATGACACAAATGTCTTCTGTCTTTTCCACGGTCTGCTTCTTGAAAACAGTGTTCTGCACGTACAGTCTGAAACAAGGGAATTTAGCCATGTGACTCTCCCTTAACCTCAACGAAAGTTATGTAGGTAATTCTTAATTTGAGGGCACAGTGTTAACTCCTTATTGACAATAGTAAGCATTGAGTCACATAGGTCCCTTGGCTTCGTTGGAAGTCTCCTAAAACTTCTTATTCCTGTGAAATACAGGATTTAAAATCAAGTTATTAGTGTTGTGGAAAGTTAATTTGTGTGGTTTAAAGGATACCCCTAACCATGAGTTAGCCACCTGGATATAGGATGCCAATTTATCTGTGAAGTATTTCTTGATGTTCAAAATCACCCTGTGCCCAGCGCTTAACAAATACGGGAAGAATTATGAACACAAAGCGAATGGCTTTGGTGGTTCTAATCTCCAGCTGCCCAGAGAAGATCTCCTCAGTTCTTGTCACCAGATGGAAGTATGTTATGTGCTCCTCGTTTTGAACTCCCAGTTCACACACTGATGGTCTGTAGGCTCTGGGCTGAGGTCTGATTGATTATGCCAGGATTAATGGGGACTTACTCTTCCGAAAACATTGCAGGTACACCAGCTGTACACCAGTGTCGTGAAAAGTTGGGTTTGACCCCGTCTGTTTCATTGTCCCCTCCCTTTCCCTACCAAATCTAAACTGTATCGGGGCAGATATTATTACTGTCTTCAGCAACCTTTATTACAGACAGCTGTCAATGGCAGATGAATGCTTTGGCTGTGCCTCTGTCCTTTCAGCCAAGGAGTAAGTGTATAATAATGAGGATTTATCTTGTTATATGGGTATACTGACACAGAATTATAACATCTGTATATGGGCCACTGACAGTCCCCATGTCTCCCAGTATATTCTATTTTCTCTAGGCCAAATTTATTGCTCTCATAATTAAGTCCAATCCTGAGGACTTAATGGAGTTGCACGTTCTGAAAGTAGCAGGAAATACGGCTCTTGCCTAGCCAGGAGCCTCTGCAGTGTCTGCCTCGGTCTGCCCGGGATGTAATTCCACCCCTTCCGAATGAAGGGTGGGTGACACAGGGCATAGCTTTAGAAGAAACTCCAAATTGTTTATTTTTATCGTTTGCTCCATCTCACGTTAGGAATGTCTGAGTGACCTTTTGTTCACAGTAAGGCTTACACCCTTAGTTTGCTAAACGGGATCAAGTTAATCATCGGATGACACCAAGAAATAACAGGCTTACGTTGCTCCCAGGTAGAGGCAGATTAGGCAGAAGGTGAGGCTTTCCAGTGGTGAGGGCAGCGAAGTGTTGGGTTTGCTTGCCTGGGGAGCTTCTGCGATTTCCATTTCTGGAGGATTTGGAGAACCTGCAGGGGATGAACTCACCTGCTAGGAACGACTGAACCATGGCGATTCCTGCCTTGGGGTTGAGGCACGTGGTAAATGACCTCCTAAGATCTGTTCCAGCCCAGTTTTCTGCAATTCTGTAAGTCAGCGGTGAGCTGACACCACTTTGAAATAGCAGAATAAATACATGTCCAGTCTTAGTTTTTCTTTGCCTGGTATACTAAAAATGCCGCTGCTCTGTGGATTCACATGTTCCTCATCCCCTTTCAACTTCACAGGCTCCAAGGAGGAACCGAGTTCACTATTTCCTGCCCAACAGGCATGTTAGTTCATTACCTCAGTAATTGATTTGGCCCACAATTAGTATCTTTTAAAAAAGTTAAAGGCTTCTTTTGAGTATCATATACCTTGCTTTGCCTTAAAGCGTGTTTGGCTGTACCAGATGTTAAACCAATTTTGAGTATGTGCAACATTACGTCGATTCTAATTGCCGTGGAAAGCATTTCACTCATGCATTTTTAAGCAAAATAGCTACAATTTCAAATTATAGCCATTTATTCACCTCGGGTAGTTAAATTTTAGTTACCACTTTGGTGTCTAAATGTCTTAGGAAATAGAGAAAAAGATAAAAATAGTCTTCAGTTTTGTCTGTTGTTTCTTGCCTCTCTTCTGAGAACAGAAAGGGATTTTTCCAGAGTCCACTCAAGTAAATAGGAACATTCTCATCCTTGTAATAGGCTTTGGATCAGGTCCACCTGTAAAGATAGTCCTCTTTTTTTTTTTTTTTCATACTCTTTAATTGAATGTATGACACATATTTAATCCTGGCAGTATTCTTTATCTCTGTGAGAAGTCCTTTTAATTCTCTGTGTAAGAAAGTGTTCTGTGATGTTGCCACCTGATTTTATTGAAACTCACATGTCAGGAAAAAAAAAATATTGCCTTCCCTGTCAAAACTGACAGTAATTACGAGGCCAAATATATAGCTGTGATTGACTTGTAAAACTAAATCTGTAATATTTCAAGTTTGTAAGTTGACTTGTGCAGCTTTCAGGAAATATAACCCAGTATTTTCTTTGCAAACTGACATCTCTTTATCCATTTCTTTTATCGCCTTTGTTTTTATTTGTGAGGGCGGGGAGTAGACAGCATTTATATAGAACGTACTGGATGGCATTTAACAAGTCTGCTTCTGGGGAAAAATTGCTTTCTTTCTAGCTAAACGGCAGATAAAGGAAAGTCAGGAAGGTTTGAGCACACGGTTCGTTTTATGTGCTCCTCTTTATGCGTAATCTTTCAGCAATAAATACTGCATATTGATTACTTAATTGTAATGAAAACATACTTGGACAGGAGCAACGTTATAGCCTATTTACTGCCTTAATTTTTAACGAGTTTTTAAATTTTAAAATGGATGTGCACTAAATGCAGTGCTGTGCTCCTCTGTGCAGAACTTGATGTAGAAGGACTTTCTCATCAAGGCTGCGTTACTGACAGCTCTTTCTGTTTCGGCTGCCTTCCTTTCTCTTACATTTGTAAAACCAGAAAAATCTGTAATTGGTGTTTAGCCTCTCTTAGCATGTGTGACATTCACATCAGATCAAAAAATGGCTCCAGATTGATTAGTGAAAAAGCCCCCAAATAGGGTTCTGTAGAGAATTTAGATTTATCCCGACTAAGTATAAAAGTTTCACTTGTTTATTTGCAAAAAAAAATAATAATCAAACATGTGCAATAGTTTCCTGGTTAATAATGAACATTTCTGAGGATGCATAGTCAGAAGTGATCCTTCTTTGGCTGAAGGAAAAAAAGGCACCTACACATCAAATAAATATGGAAACCAAATGCTGAGTTAAAGACTTCCTAAAGGTGAACTAACAGCACTGCCTGGAAAAAAAAGTAAAATATCATGTAGTTTTTTAGCAGGAGTGCAAAAAATAAATATAAGTGCTGAAGAGATATATATTAACAGCCACAAAGAGGCACTTGGAAGTGGCATCCACAGTGTTGTATATTGTTTTGAGTCTACAATACCAGATTATTTTGGAACAGAAAAGACGAAGTTTCCTTTACAGGAGAAAGTATTCTCCATTTTACTTCATCATTTCTAGGTTGTTGGGTATTTGGATAATATTGCTGTTGGGCTTTTAATTTTTCTTTTTTTTTTTTTCCTTTTTTTTTAATTTTAAATCCAAACCAGTGAAGCAAAGCCTGGGAAGTAGTAATTTCTTTGAATCTTAATGCAGTCTGTCTTCTTAATGAGCCTACTGCACTGCCCTGAAAACAGCCCTTTACAAATAAACATGCTGGAAGTGATTTAGCCACAATGTCCAGACTGTGTAAACATCTAATTATTACAATAAAATTGTCAATAAATATACATTACTGCTCCCTTTTCAAACGTTAACCAACTTTCTCTTTGCTTGATAAAAAGGTATAAATTGTATTTTTATGTCTTGATGGGTTTTCTTTTCATTACCCTGCTTGCTGCTCTCCAGACAAAAGAATGCCGCCTAATGCCTGAGTTATTCCTGGCTGGTGAAAACTCCTACAATTGTTTATTAACGTAAAGTGCGATTGTTTCCTTTCACAGCAAAATGAACTCGGAACTTTCACAATCTGATGTTTAGTCATGGCATCTTTGCCCCCCCCCCCCAAA
>VYXH01004344.1:166729-209229 GCA_013397275.1 Burhinus bistriatus | reverse complement strand
GGTATTCTGGTTATACTGGGTATTAAGGACCTCCTGGTGTGTACCAGGAGGAGCTGATTTGGGGAGGGTTCAGCCTCCACAGAGAGGTGGTTTAAAGCCCGTTGCTTTGCCAGACTCAGAGCTGTGAGCCACAGCTTAGCATTCAGAAGGGCTGCACCGAGTCACCAGCGCTTTCCTGATATCAACGCCGTTTGACAGCCTTATGCATCTTTCACTGAAGTGTGTTTGAATAATGCTGGGCTTTCATCCTCAGGCCATTGAATGAAACTAAGCACTTGTATGTGTTAATATTTTGCCGATAGGTGGAGAGATTAATTTTACAAAACATTTGCTCTGGCTCCTGATGAACATTTCAAAATTCTCTTGATAGCTCCAGAAGTGGCACTGATGCGAACACCTGCAGCAGCAGGAGGTTTGTGGGACACCCCTCACCCCAATTCGTGACCTCCAAGGATGAACAGTAGGGGCTGGTGCTTTGGGAGAGGAGGAGGAAGAAATATCAAAAGGGGGTTTCTTACATTGTCCTTGGGCTTGAGCAATGTTACTGATTGGCCAACTGTTATTTTTTAATACCGGATGGCCAGAGTCCAAGTAAGCGTTGTGATGACCTCAACGATCCGGCACGGTTCGTGGCTGCAAGGTCCGCGGGAGGGTGGCAGCCTGCCAGCCCCCCTGAACATCATTTGCAGGTTGCTGTTTCTGACAGACTGGTGTTAGTTATTGTAAATGAGTGATGCTGCCTATAACTCACCTTTAAATCTCACCTCGCGGGCGTCGGAAGAGCTGTGGGTACGTGCTCGTGTGCACAAAGGCATCCCCATAGGCATGTGCCCACCTACGCTCACCTGCAAAGTGCTTGTCACCGCCTTGACTTACCTCGATGTGATTGACGATAATTAGGTTTCAGCTGCCTTCTGATGCAGAAATACACACCACTGCAGCGTGGCCAGTTCTGCTCCCGCAGTCGTGCCTCTGAAAGGCTATCGATTCACGCTTTTACATTTTTAAAAGGTCATGGCAATAATTCTGCCTGAATTGTGCTAAGTGAAAATAGTTTGCAGAGGTAATATGGTTCCTGCTCACTTCCAGTGTAAACAAAAGCCAGTGGTTTTTATTGTTTTTAGTATATTTTAATTACATTTATTTGCCTCTCTCTTGCATCGTATCAATGAACTATTTGTAAAGTTGTAAGGCAAGTGACCTTCAACATTATATGACTCTTGGTTCTGTGCAGAGATATTTTATTTTTCTATTCTGTAAGATGTGCTGGAAGTGCTTATCATAATACTGTCCTCACATTAAAAATTAAAAGCCTAAGAATAAAAATTGCCTTTTTCCCCTTGTCCTGTCATATATCTGTCCATTTTAATAAGACAAAAATATCTACAGCTCTATGACTGTGGTGTTAAATGTGCTTACTTTTTGTAAAATATCATTGTAGTTAAACAAACAGCCTTCTCTGGCTTGACTGGGAACAGATTGTTCCCAACAGTTCCGTTTGACTAACAGGCTATATAATGCAATGAGTTAACATATTAGAATACATAGTTACTGCAGCCCAAGTGCCCTAGAAACATGACAGGAAGCTATGGATGCTATGGCATAAATTATTTCAATAGCTACGCTGCAATTAGTGACTTTGTATGTCTGGCTTGCGGGACTTAACAGCCAGGGCTAAATTCATGAAGGAGAAAAAGGAGGTAAGATTTTATGCACAGAATGAGCCTTCCTATCTTCCTATAGGTTTTTTTCCTATGTTGCCTTTGTTTTATATTATTTTACTGTGTGAATCATGTGCATGTACAATCGTGCAGAGCTCTTAGATTTTCTATCAGCAGAGCTTTATGCCTCCACATGGGGCAACTGAACAACAGAGCTGAACGATCCCACCCTACACCATGGGCTTTGCCAGGGTGAGGTCCTGTGTATAAGAGTACATGGAAAAGCATTTTCCTCCTAATCATCTTTAGCATCAATGGTAAGTGACATATGCAGAGATGGAAGCTTAAAGATACTACGTTCCCGTGTGTCTCTATTCAGTCCCACTAGAGTTGCTGTAATTCACTCCACAATTGGTTGTTAATTTACTTTAACACATGTGTCTGTAGCAAGTGGAGCTGATAAATAGTGAGAAAGTATGTGATAGGCTATCTAACCTTCTTCATATAGATGAAGCACTACAGAGCTGAAATCCATTCATGCTCCCTGAACACAATGCTGTATTCTGGTTTTCTATTCATAGTGGTGTAAATTTGTCAGCCTAATGGGACACTTTGTAAGACGTTTTCCTTTTTAAGTGCTTTAATGGCAGTAGGTATTACATTGATCCAAAATCTAGCCTAACATTTCATATCGTGGAGTCTGGAATTGTGTAGTTAGCTGCGTAAAAGTTAAGTGGTGTGCTGTTCTTCCCTTTAGTTTAAGCTGAATTTTGCCAACCTGATACTCAGCCTACCATTTATATATGGAAAAAAATCAGCACGTGGTTTGGCCACCAAATTCCAGGGTCATACTGCATTTTCATCCGGTATAAACACAAGTGGAGGTGGTAAGTAGACAGAGCACACAGCCAAACTTGCATCTTTTTTTCCCTCTTTCCCTGAAGTGGAAGGCCTGTGGCAGTGGGTACGAAATAGCCACGCTAGGATGGACCCAATGCCCATCGAGGCCAGTAATCTGTTTTTTGACAATCGAGACACTGACAGAATGAGATCCATACAGCTATCCAGTGATATTTCCCTAAAATATTCCCTGGCACCCACTAATTTGCAGGTCAAGTACTTCTTAAGCAGAAGTGACGCCTCCAAATTTAGTACAACTGATGGATTTTTCTTCCCTGAAAGGATATAGTGAACTCAGTTAGTATGATAGGTGGAAAACTTTGGAAAGAGTTCACAGTGTGAACATTTATGATTGATCTTATGAGCTCTTGAATGTTGGAGGTTTGGGTTCAATAAGGCTGTTATTGGGATTGATATGGCCACAGCCATACACCAGCCAGAAAAATTTGTGTTTAAGGGCCAAGAGGCAGATGGGTACCTGACAAAAATGGCCAGTCAATACAAGTCCTCCACAGAGAGAGATGTGGGAATGCTGGGATGCAGTCAGGCTCTGAAATATGCCTTTTGCCAAGCTGAATTGTGATGTGGTGAACATCTGCCTTGCATGTAAACATCGTTATGACATGTTATAGATCAGGGTTTTTACTGCTGTTCAAATGTAAGTTAGCTCTGATTTCTCCAGCCTCCCACTATCGTTCCTGATTTAGGAAGAGAAGCATTTTCCCTAAAATTGTCTAAAGCAGTAGAAGTGAAATATTCTGGGAAATGCTGGGTTAGGAGACAATGGCACAAGATGAAGACTTGTAAAATCAGGACACCTGAGGGCCTTGCAAGGAACCTGACAAACCCCAGCCACAGAACAAGCTCCTTCAGAGAGCAGAGAGTCATGGGAACCCTCTGAATCCTAAAGTGCTTTTTGTTGCCCTGTGTGGCCGTGTGCCACCTTCAAGCCTGGGACCAACAGTGTAGGGCTCAGACAACTCACCCATGGCCCTGAACATCTATTGATCTGTGCTGCCAGAGCTCAGTGCTTGTAGCCCAGGCTTTTCCCTGCCCCTTTGTGTTACATCCGTGTGCTAGGCTTCCTTTGAGAAGGACTGCATTTATTCCAACAAAAGCTATCAATCTGTGACATTGTTTATAACAGGGAGAAAAAGTCAACATCAGAAATCTTTTCTGTACCATATAACCTTTGAGATTTATCAGGGCTTGGATTTCTCCAAGGGTTGACAGCAAGGTGACAGAATGAGCTGTCTCATGATTTCTTTTTTTTGTTTATTGGTTCCCTGTGTATGAAAAGGCTCTATAAATAATAATCCCTGATGCAGGCCGGTACAATTGTTAAAGACACTTAACCTGCTGGCTATAACTGTCTTTTGAAGTGGTGTTTTCCTCCCTGCTTAATGGAGGGGGGCACTGGTGCTGCCGGAAGGAAGATGGCAGAAGTTTGGAGCATGTTGGTTGTGTACTTGGTGAACTTCTGCTGCAGAGAAATGTCAAGGTCAGAACATGATTGAAGAATCTTCTTCCTCTCTTGAAGTCGCTGTTCCTGTATGATATTGTTTTCCACTGTAGAAGGTTCTCTTAAAAATGAGGTTGAGATCCCTAAAGAAATTGCTTCAATCAGCAACAGTGCTTAATGACTGTTAATGGGAAGTGGAGATAGGATAGTAAGTGTTACTTTGATTAATAAGAGAACTGCAGAGAATTTAAATTGTGCCACTGATGGATTATTTTCTTCAAGCTTGATAAGCGCTTCTCATTTGTTCTTAAATTTGGTCAATACTGTTAAAGACAGCAAAATGAAGTATAATTAATTCTATTACTGCTACTCAGACCCAGTGTTACTGGGAAACAGATTGCGATGCAGACAACAAGGTTAGGTACTACTTCTGACAGGTTTATCATATGAGGACCTGTCAGTCCTCAAAAGTAGAGAACCTTTTCTCCTCCGCGGTTAGAAACTGCCCAGCAATAATTGCCTTTCCTAGCATGTGTTGGTGTATTTGAATCTGCCACAGAAATATTTGCAGTAAAGCAAGCAGCTGATTCTGAAGTATGTGGACAAAACAAACAGCTCCAATTTATTCCTCACCTGATACATGGGGATATTGTTGTTGGGTTTTGAGTATATCACTGCAGATACTGAGTTTGCAGCAGTAGCACTTACATAAATAGCTTTGTTGAGTTCAGTATTGCAGTATAAGACCCTATGAAAATTTAGGACATTAGAGGGATTGGGAAGGAGGGGTGAGATGAGTTTTTTCCACTTCGAGATAATATGACATTTTATTTGCAGACTCCGTGTCTGGTGAATTTAACCCCTCTACATGGTGTTAGGATCCAGTGCAGTGACTAAGACATTTATTACGATACTGTTTTCCCCAAAGATATTTTCTGCTTCATAATCACGTGCGTTTCTTCTTACCAGTCTTGAAGTTCAGCATGTGTATACCCTATGGGTTAATATGGCCTGTGTAATATATAATCGTACTATAGCAGCACCTAAAAGCTCCAGTTAGGTCCTAGTTGGATTAGGCACTGGCAAACATTATAGTCTTCCCTCAGGAAAGCTCCCACACATATTTAAATGCTGTCCTGAAGGGAAGCTTTCCTTCACTTGAAGCAGTGAGTCACTGACATCTGCAGAGGTCTCTAGTCATATGTGTTTGCACATCTCACGTGTCCTGCCACAGTAGGACGTGATCCTACTGAGGATGGGAAGTGCTGATCCAATGTAGGTATTTAGTGAGAAGGTAGCATAGACTCCATGCCTGCGTACATATAAATTATCATTATGCTTTTAAACAAACCTATTTGCATGATACAAAAGGTAGAGAAAATATACTGAGAAACGCAGTTTATTTAGAGGCCTTTGTGCCACTTCTGAAGTCAGATTTTAGCAAAAGGTGAACAGCAGCTCATCCGTTCTACCATCTCGGAAGAAATCCAGGCTATGTGCAAAGGAATAGGGAAACTGTTTTGTGCTTTCATTAGCGGTGGCTGCAATTATCGCTTAATTTAACAGACTCTGCCTACTTCAAAGTCCATGCTTCTCCAATTCTGACTGCAGAAAGTCATTGTGTGAGTTATTTTGAATTAATTTGAAACCAGAGTGTGTTGGCTGATAGTATAGTTATAAAATCAGTGAAGGTCTAATTCTGTTATTAAAAATGTAAAGCTTATGTATTATGAATAAAGAGTTCGTTCTCTTCCAAGGATATTTCATAAACATAATTTCTAAAAATATTGTAAACACCAAAAATGTATTTCAGGCACGAATTTGAGTGCAGTGGTCTGTACTCTAGATGGCAAAAATACATTAAAAGCTTCAGGTGGAAGGTCATGTTTAAAACTTAGAGGCAGAGAACAGAAACCAGTGACGACTCCTTTGCCTCTGAAAGTCCCTGTTTATAGCTCTGCTGGCATTCCGTGCAGCAAAGCGAGCGACTGAACATCTTTCATTCACTTGACTTGTTTGCAAATGCTTGAGGGTGGCTCGTAGGGAATGTGGTGGCCTGACTAAATCATTCCTTCATTGATACTTCCTTGCAGACAACCAGGGTGAACACTGACCCTAATTACTAGACACCCTTTAATTATACAGGAGAGGATGTCAAGGATGTCATAATCCTGACAAGCAAAGAGATGGCACCCAGCATATAAAGAGTAGCAATGGCAGAGAACTGATGGTCTTTGCTCTTAAGGCAGCTGCAGAGTGGTGTACATGTATCCCGTATATGCAATGTATTTACACATGTTTTAAGGAGAAGGCTTTTAGATCAAACCAAAAGCCTTGTACATCACTCCTCTTTCTACAGAGGACCATTTATATAGGTAGGCTGGCAACTTCTTGAAACATGGCAGCTGGCATCATATATTGCCTCTAGTGCACCAAAGACAAAGAAACTTTAAATCTTAGGTATTATCTCTGTAGAACTAACCAGAGATTTGGAGGCCAAATAAACCTTTCTCTCTCCCGAATTTTTCTGTTTTCCCATTTTAGTGTCTGTCAGCGTGATACAAAACCCCACATATGCCTGTAGGTGTGTATATTAGTTTGTTGCCATGGTTTTATTATGCAGCACAATGGAAATTCTGCTGGATAACTTGTTTGCAAAGTTGATTCATGGTGGAAGAAAGGTAGATCCTATATTCCCCTTTACAACAACTATCCTCTAGAATTAAGGGGTATATATTTGAAGGATTGTGGTGCTGTAAATGTACTTTTCTGAAGGTACTTTAATAGTGGCTGGTTTGTCATAAACTAAGGCTTCGATAATGAAAGAGAGCCCTGCATGTACCAAGAGCCCTGATTAAGAGAGGAGTACAGTTTGTTACAGTTATGTGGGTACTTGGCTATCATATAAGTTTATTAAATCATATAAAATTTCAATTTACACCGTAATATTCTATAAAAGATGGAGCACACAAAACTAATAAGTATGCCAATTTCTTTCACTTATGAATTGTATTGTTGGTTATGTTAAAGCTGCCATTTTCAGAAACAAGATTATTTAAGCTAGGATAGAAATTTCCTGTGTCACAGTTAAATTTTGTAGAAGTTAATTACATTTTGAAATAAAATGAATGTGGTATAAAAGCTAGTAAAATGCCAATATAATGTTATATATTGATGGGAAGGAGTGATTATATATATGTCTTTATATAGTACATACTTATATACTTATATTTGCGTCTCTGTTCATTGTGAATATAGTTTTGTGGAAATTTTGTAGACAGTGACACTGTCCTGGTACAGTGTGTTTGGGATTTGTTCTGTTCCAGGGAGGTGAAGTTACTTGTTTTTAGGCCATGTTTTCCATAATACTTCTAATTTACATAATTTATTATAGTGGCTTCATAATGTTTGCAAAGTCAAGATGCAAAGTCAGCCAAAGTTCATTTTTCCCGTTGGAATTAAATCTTATTCTTTGCTTGCACAATTCTGAGAGTTCTCAGTTAAATTGAGCCAATGGTATCCCAGTTTGTTTTCTCTTGTTTCAGCCGACATCATAACTTATTTCTTCTTAGCATATCAGAAAATACCCAGGGCATGCCAAAAGCTTGTGTTACTGTAACTATTACAAATTGTTCGGTGGGCTGTTTTTTGGAGGTGGAGTTGTACTTCTAGATTTTGCACTGTAAAGAAGAAAATTTCTTTATTCCTTTTTTTTGCCAGGGGGCCAATCTGAGTCTCAGCCTTTCCTGCCTGCTCCTTGCTGGCTTCTATTGTCATTATATTTTACCATTGTATGCAAGACTTGGCAGGAGAATCCCATTAATACAGTGAGAGAAGCGAGTGGTAGTGTCCTGCAAATGCACAATCAAGAACTCGGAAAGATGTAAAGCATCCTCTTTTAAGTAAAAATTAGTTTAAATAAACAGAGAGGGTGAAAGTTCGTGAAGAGAATGTTTGGAAACACTGTTCTGAGGTGGGGCAGAGCTAGACTGGACTTGGATGGAGCAAGGGGTTGTCAGCGGTCTTGAAGATGATGATTTTCTTTACTTAAGCTGCTTTCAGCAGAGTTCTGGCATCTCTTGGTTTGGAGCACTGGCCCCAGAGGAGATGACAGAGAAGACAAAACCATGAAGACAATATGGTCAAAATTTCAAGAGCAGTTGGGTGTTCTTGCTGTCTGACTGTCAGAATTCAGCAGCTGGGAGAAACTACAGAGCAGCAGAAGTTCCTCTCCCCCTCCTGCTGGCTCACATGCGCAGCCCTCTCCTGCCGGTCCTTCCTCTGGTCTTGTTCTGGTAGCGCCGTCACTTATTTGGAGGAAAACTGGAGCTTTGTGTCAGTGCTCCTCAAGGTTTTACAGTCCTCAAAGTCCTGCAGACATCCAGAGTGCAAATTACGACTGTGAGCTGCAGGGAAGAAAAGTGAAGAGGGAAGGGGGAACAGAAATCCCTGTCTTTTGGACTTTGCATGGTCGCTCTTGGCTGGCCAGATAACTATTTCCTTGTTGCTTTATTGCCAGGCCTGCCCTTAGGTAGCTGTGCGTCATATTCACAGCCACAGTGTAAGACACTCAAGCCTTGTAATGCTTTTAAACTAATGAGGGTGCAGTGGATTAGCTCAGGATACATTACACAGTTTCCAAAGGGCTTTGCATGTCGTTTATGGCTTGTGCTTCATAAAGAATATCTCTTTCTGTATAGCCTGAATGTAGCTCACCACTATTTCGGAGCCGGCTTGGGAACGTTATCACGATTGGCTTGCTAGGTGAAAGGCTTTTCTATTTAGCTTTTAATAGAGCAAAAGTGACTCTAAATTTGTTAATATTCTTTAGGTTATATAGGACAAATTACAGATAAGTGAATAAGTAATGAAATTTGTAATGAGAATTTCTCAAGTATGAAATGTTGGCGCAAATTAATTGCAGGATTTTACAGCTATTATAGTTTATATCATAAATGCAAAAACGACTAGGGCTTTTTAATTACAGTAGGAACACACTAAATTTTTATGGAGTGCCATTTTGTTAAAGAGGTACTTTAAGCATTAAGAGCAAATGCCATCCGTAACAGCGAGCCCAGATATCTGTGCCACATCAAATAAATATGCTATTGCTATGAAATCATTCCTCAGATATTGTAATTGACACAAAGACTAATGAGAGGTCTCTTTTCACCCCTTCAGTTTATTGTGTCTTTTTCTCTTGGTCATTCTTTTTCTTAGTTACTGTGTGTTTGCATAGGGCCACAGCAAATCCCTTCGAAAAATACGCAGGGCTTTTTCACTTACCCTTCAAAGCTGTGCTGTGAATAGCAAAATGTTGGTGTCTCAGTAGAAGTTAATATTATTGTGGAGGGGAAGAAGGAGGATGGCTGGATGCTAATTCTTATTAAATATTTGATGTGTAGAGAAATCTAATACAGTGGAAACTCAAAGAAATCTCATTACTTGGTGGAGCATATTGTGTACTAAGATAGAGATGACTCAGACTCAAAAACTAACAGGCAGATTTAGTAAGGAAGCACATCTGAAGCAATGTCCTGCTGTTATTTTCCATTTAAATATGAAATCTACGTATCCTCTGCTACCCTGCTTATCTAGACATTTCTCAGAGTCAAGAATATATTTTAAAACTGTCATTGCATGCTATATTCCTCCCTGGTGGTGCTATGTTAAGCTTTCCCCCTCCTCTCCTCGCACAGCTGCTCTCAGAGCTGGCTGGCTGGCCAGCAGTAGGTGCCACAGATCCTCCTCCACTTGTGTGTAGCTCCGAGGCTTCCCCCGAGCCTCTCCATCTCCAGTCAATAAATATGTTCCACTCTGAGGCTGATGGTTTTGCTTAGGCACGTGAGACTGCAAACTCACGTCCTTTTACAGTGCCTCCTCCAACACACACTGTGTCACAGACTGCTTCCCCAGTTAAGGTCTCTAATCCATCACTCACAATTCCTTAAGGGGATTAATTAATTTTAAAAATGGTTGTGTTTCTAGGTATGCTAAACATCCTCCCTCAAGGACAAATGCTCATCTTTCCGTTTGCACATCTCTCTTGATTCATCTTATTGGAGTGGCCAGTATTGTGCCTTGTATTACACAATACCCAAACCTTACTTGCAAGGAATTGCAAATGAACTGATCATCAGAGAGCTTGCTCATAATTAGCTGGTATCCTTTTCCTGAAGGTGAACCTCACTGGAGTGGAGGCGGCATGCAAATACGCTGCCGTCGCATCCAGGCATAGGTAAGAAAGCTTGGAGAAAACAAGCTCTGACAGGGTGCTGCACCAGGACTTAGGAGTCAGCCCTGGCACTGGCTGGACAGTGTTAAATGTGTCCTTTTTGACCTCAGAACTCATTTCCTCTTCCGCAGGTTTTTAATGTGACCCACTTTGTGTTCCAAAGTTATGATAGAAACTGTGGCATAAAAGCTGGATATCAGTCTGCTTCTGTCCCTGAGACAGTGATATTCATAAGGAAGTTCTCTCCCATGACAAGATGACCACACTGCTCATTCAGTGCTCGTTGGATGCAGGCTGGCAGCTGATCGAGCTGCTGCTGAGTAACATTTCCTTTGCCAGACTGTCCCAGTTTGAGCGACACAGGATTAATTTCTTTTTCAGTAATTTTATGTTTTAGTAAGGTTTCTTCTAATGCTAGGGAAAACTGCGTTTTTAGAAGACTCGAGTGTCTGAATTTGTGAAAAAATTTACTTTATAGCTAGCTATAATATGTGGGTTTCAAGATCTCAGTGTTTTCAAGCTCGCCAGGTGCAGGCATGAGGAGGAGCGAGACCCAGACACTTGACCCAAGGTGGCCCACAGGATTATTTCATACCATGAACATCACATGCAATATAAATTAGGAAGTTTGTTGAGGAGCTTCTCTATTCCTTGATGACTGCAATCCTGAGAACTTCTTGCCCCAGTGCTGGACTCCTGAGCCCTTCCCTTCCTCCCAAAGCCGTAGCGCTCACGGTGTCCAACATTTGCTGTCCACTGCTGGGAGAGCACTGCTTCCTACTGATATAGTTGGCTGAGTATAATCCTTGTATATTTTATATTGGTATTGGGATCAATATTGGTTCTTTAGTATTATTAATATTAATTATTTAGTCTTATTCTATTAAATCTATTTATATTTCAACCCTCGGGTTTCCTTGTTTTTTCCCAATTCCCCTTCCTGGGTGGGAAGGGGTCATCGGGTGATAGAATAATTGTCTAAACAACAATAAATTCTTGTGGGTTCTTCAAGCCATAACACAGACCAAGGCTTTGGCCTAAGTATTTGCACATCCTTCTCTCTTCTAGACTGAGAAATCTGTCACCAAGAAACTATTAACCAATCTCACTTTTGCGTTTGATGTATCGCTGAAGTGGGAAGCTGAGATCAAGTTACATGAGTTTAACTTGTTGAAAGAAGGGCAACAAAATGTCTCCTGGAAAAAGGTGAGTCTTTAGGTCCTAATGCACACAAAGTCACAGGGATTTCCGTATGGTCATCCCCATGCCTCTGTGGTCTACCAGGGCATCTGATCACCTGGATGGCCACTGGTCTACTGGTGCTCTGGCCTGACCAGTAGCACTGGGGCTGTACAGCCAGGGTTGTTGCAGCTGATCCTTGTCCTATGGCCCGTTTCTGTGAATTGTGCAGGACCTACAGTCTCTGTTAAACTCCCCTATGCTATTTCCACAGCGTGGAAGGGTAAAATGCTGCACATCCCATTTCTCCTGCCTTATCCAGTCTCCTTGCTGCATTATTCTTTCAAGGACTGATGACAATCTCCCAAACTTGCTTATTTTATGCTTATGAAAGCAAGCGGAGGTTATTTAAGCCTTACCCCAAAAGTTACTGGTCTGAAAGATTTGTCATCAATATGACATTGTTTTCCTAACTGCATTTCCCGGAGCCCTTCCTCACTTTCTGTCTTTGTTCCTCGTTCCTTACTTGCAAAAAAAGAGACAAAAAACCTACACTGAATATTGCTTAGTTTCCATTTGAGGCTAAAGAATAACTGAAGTTGCTGGAGGGGTGACCAATGCCTCTGACAGTGCATGGTCTGGCCCAGCTGTGCTGGGCAGCAAGAGGCATTGTGCCTTCTTCAAAGAAGTCCTATGAAACACCTCTCCTCTCCTCTTCTCTGTGATGTGAGCCACATGCGATACCATAGTCCAGTAAGACCTTGCTATGACAGGGTGAGGATTAATCTAGCTGAATAAGATGAAGAAGCTAAGCAATAGGAAAACAGCCAAACAAAAAACCATACCCAGATTACATTTGCATTTGTACTTATCATTGCCGGAAACATACACCTCATCAGCCAACTCCTAAAGGATCTTGCTCCTTTCCATATGAATACAAGAAAAGAATACATGTTCTTGGCAAATTACATTAAAATAGGAAGAAGAGATGGCTGCTGAAATGCTCTCATTGTAACTGAAGGGCTTTATGTTTACACAAAAACCACTCTTGGAAAAAAGTAATTTTGCTAATGAGATATTCCCAGATCTCCTGGGGAGCTTTTCATTGTTAAGGCACTATTTCAGATCCAGCACAGATCTACAATAAAAAGCAATAACAACTAGCTCAAAGGAGTTAATGGTTGAGCTAGCTCTCCAGTAGCAGAGTCTGCACAGCACACCCGCCGCATCAGATGACAGTGATGAGCAGTGTCAAAATGACTGGTGGTGTTGCATGAGAAGCTCAAGCCATGTGAAGTGTGAGCTCGGTGCTCACCCATGGAAATGGCGTGCTGTTAATGAAAACCCACATTGTTGCGCACATATCTCTGCTTTCATATCTAAGGTAGCTACTGGACCTGTTCCTAACCAGGGAGCTAATGTGTCCCAAAGCCCTCTAATTGCCACTGGATTTTTGTCCGGACTCCTGGGATCATCCAGCAGGTTGGAACAAACTAGATGCCCTACAAGATGCCAGTGCCATCAGAGCTACAGTGGATGAGTCTGTTGATTCGCAGATGTATTGCAGTGCAGCGCGAGGGTGACCATTTCTTAAAATCTTATTTTAAATATGGCAATCCTAATCTCAAGCAGGCTTGATTTGCTTGCTTTGGCTGCCTTTGCAAACAGAAAGCCTTAAACCTTTACCTTGCGGCATTTGATCAGACTACTCAGTGATTCCTTTCCCTGGCCAACCTTGGCTGAGCACATTAAAGAAGTTAAGGACTAAGTGGGCTTGACCACTCAGCAGTGGTTCTCCAAGATAGGCTTTGAGTGTATTGAAAAGGCAAACATTTGTTCTGCTGCTGCCTTGCTGAACTGTTCCACAGAGAACCCTCTCAACCCAGCTGCTGGTGCCTTTCATGGGTACCAATTAAATTTTTATATAATGTTTTACAACCATAAATATACTCTACAGACTTGCACATAATTCGTCTGCTACTTTAACTGCTTTTCAAAGCCTTTTTCAGCAGGCTTATCTTTGTTTTGCCTGTGCTGATTAAAAGGCAAGATATATTTTTAATAGGGTAAGTAGTACCAGAGAGCACCCTTCACATAAAGGAAAAAGAAATGCAGTCAAACCTTTGTTATCCAAGTTGAGTAGAAGACATTAAATTAATTCAGCTAACCATCGTTTCAAATAATTAATGGGATTTTTATGCTACTGAATACATCAGGGACCATGAGTTTGTTTTGGACAAACAAGGTTTTTGAATGATCAAACCTCTGACTACAGGTAAGAAAAACAACATATGAGAAGATCCTCTGCAAAAAGCTGAAACACTTAAATTTGGGACTTGAAATTAAAGATTTCTATTTCAGTATTTCTGAGACTCAGTGGGCCAAAAATAGCCTGGAGGCAGTCAAAAAGAGCAGTGCCATCCCTCTGGGCAGACCCCATCCTGAATGTACCAGCACGACTGAATATTTCCACAGAGATCCTGATTTCCTGTAAAGAATCTTCCACTTTTCCTCTTTTTTGGTGCAGTTTGTTCCTCTCCCTGGACTTTTTTCCCCCCACAAATAACCCTTAATTGTTTGTTTTCCCTGCAAACACCAAAGAGACCCATATTGCACCGTAAAAGTAACGTCATGTGGGTTCCCATCTCATCAGCTCTCCATGACTGCTGAGTCATGCCTGGGTAGTTTTCAAGTGCTACTACAGCGTCAGAAGACATTTCACAGAAGTCCTGATGATTTATTGGAAAGAGGTAACCTTTTTCTATATAACATAGGCTCTGTGGTTTTGAGGTGATTTCCATTCATCGCCATAGATGGGAGGAGATCTGGAGCTGGTCATGGCTACTGAGGAGGGCAGAGACGTAATGCATTGTTTTAGGAGGGGTATAGGAGCACCTCTGGTGGAGAGCCATCACAACAGCTTACCAGGAGACTGCAGTGGCCTGGAGAAGCAGAGATGGTTGCGACAGTAAGAGCAGCTGGTGGGTAGTGATGAACTGTATCAGGGGAAGGAAATCATTGGTTCCAAAATGATAAAGTGGGCTTTAATTGTCCATATCCCAATGCCTAGGGAAGGACTGCCAGGGAAACTAGAACAGACAGAAACGCTGCTGACATTAGAATAATGTGCTGCGTGTGAAACCACTGCAGAAATAGTTAAAAGGCTCCTTTGCCAAGGCCACAGAGTGAAATGTTACTACACCATGGGGCGGATTAAAATATGCATTTTCTCCTAATTGAGCACAGCGGACTCAGCTGGAGGTCCTGTCAGGAGAAGAAGAATAATTTGTCACAGCAAGAAATGTATAACTTGACAGAGCATCTATTAGGCAGTACAGTAAAAAATAAAGTAGGACTTTTGCAGGTTTTCTTTATGCTCCGAACTGTTTGGTGTAGGCACCCACATGCTGTAAGTAAATTTCAGGCTGGTTGGCAGTGGACCAACCTGATTGTACAATGCTCACTACCCTCATGGCTATCATATCATGATGATGATAAGGTTAAAAGCTTTCTGGATCATCCCTCATTAGAAAGACCCCAAAGACATCCTCTCCCCACAGTGCATTCAACTGGGTAGAGCCAGCAGAGCTCTGTAACAGTTTCTTTCATCACTCTTGGAGAAAACATTTATGGGGATAGCAAGGCAGCGCCATGAGGATGGAGGTAAGTCCAGTTAAGAGCTGAGACTGACCGCCCATCAAGAACCACATCTTCCTCCTTCAGTAAGTATCTAGTTGTGGGAAATGTAAAAATGGGCTCCATGAAGACAACTACAGGACAGGGCTACTCCCCAGCCTGTGAATTTTCTCTAGGCTTTTCTTTCCTCACATCACATTTATATATATTTGTAATTTTCAGGGAGTTCTGCCCTGGCTTGGCTACAGCTTTTTGCTGACTCAGTCCACCAGCTCCCAGCCTAGGTGGATCTGCCAAGCACAAAGCCCAGAGCCCTGCCCTGGCCAACACTATGCTGTAGCCTGGGGCAGGGACTGTGTGCATCGGCCACCAGGTTTAGATGTGGAAACAACTCAGTGCTGTCCTCGGCCTGCAGCCTTCACAGTGTTTTTTGTAGCCAGGCAATACCCAGAAGCCCAGACTTCAGCTCTGGACACCGTTTTGCAGCACTTCACAGAATCCCATGCTGAATCTAAGGGGCAGCTCCCAGGACTGGGCGCCACAGAAGCAACCTGTCACATCCATCCATGAGGCTGTGTGGCAGCTAAAACCGAGTAACTTCTATTCAGGCACATGCTTTTTATCTCCCTGAAAGGGAGAGCTCTGACTGACAGGGTAATTCATCATTTACCTGATGCACGAAGAAGTCGCCTGAAGGAGCAGAGCCACACGCATTATTTTCACACTGGTGGAGGCATATGCCCTGTGTGAGATCCACTGTTTTTAAAAGTTTCTGTAACCCTAATACAGAAATTCTGGATTCTCTAGGGAGATGTTATCGGGAATCTTTGTCGCATGCGGTAGTGCGTTGAAGTGACACAGCGGGCAGCCATTTCCAGTGCATGCCTAGCAGTGGAGGAGGAACGGCTGGCTGGGAAAACCCCAGTGACACTGGGAGGTAGCCCTGGAGAGATCAAAGGACTGGTAAAGGACCTTAAAGGGTCGCCATGCCTTGCATGAACGGTGCAGGTCACTGCTGCCCACATCATTTTCTTTCCAGTGTGGTCACAGGGCTACTCTGACCCCAGGTGCTGGGGTGCTGGCTAGGGTAGGATCCTGCCTGCCGTGCTAGATGGGCCTGGTGCTCTGTAGTGTCTTCACCAACTCCAGCCCCTCGGTGGGATTATCATGGAAAATTGACTCGGGCTTTACAGGTCACCTGGGATGCTTCCCAGCCAGGCCAGGTACGCCTCAGCGACAGGAGCTGTGGTTAGATTGGACTGCCCTGCCTGCAGCCAGGCATCTGATTTTGATTCTTGCATTTTGCCATGGCTTCAGTGTTCCCAGGAGCACCTGATGGAGTAAAGACAGCCCTCGCCATAGTCCAGTCACCGTGCTCAGAAGGCTTTGCTTGTAACTGCTGAAGTACATGGCATATGGCAGAATATGCCAGGTCTCAGCCACCTTGCAGGAGAAAGCCTGAATGCATCCTGCCTGCCACAGTGACACAGGTACCTGCTGTGACTCGGTGTAAACAGCAGTTGAGGCCAAAGACTGTGCCCTTTTTGTTTTTGTAGTTATTACAGTTGCATCCAGAACCCTAAGTCAAAGCTCAATACCTTCTTGCACTAGTCACTATACAAACTAAACACCATCACAGCCCCCAAAACACTGCAGGAGCTAATGCTCCCTCCCAGTGTGTGTGATTCCTCCTGTCTGCGCTCACAGCACAGCACTGGAATTGTGTTGTGGCAAGTTTGTGCTGTCTCTTCCTGTTTGCATGGTATTTGTTCTGCAAAGGCCAGCTTCAAGCTCTTACTTTTCCTAAGCATGAGGTTCTCTTATATACTGGGCTAATTAATATATAAAGTTCCTCAGCCTTTCCTCAGCCCTGTTTTCCACCTTGCCCATTTCTGCCAGCTCTGGTCTCTCCAAATGGCCATCTAACAGCCACTATGAAATACAAACAAAAGCTCAAAGATGGTGCTCGCTCCCCTTACACAGTTCCTGTAGACAAAAGTAATTTGGTATGGTGAAAAGGTTTATGGTGCTGTTGTTACATCTGGATAAGTAAATGCCCAGACTGGAGACATGGAACTAAGTTGTCCACATTTCCTCACATCCAGTGCCATGCAAAGTAAAACAGATTTGCTTAATTTGTTCGCAATGACATGGGACGTGGTAGGCTCGTAGACTGCAGAGATCTTTCCAGTATAAACCAGCTCCGGTCTGTCTTGGAAGTGGATATGCTGCTTTTTGCTGAGCAGATTTTGGTAAAAATTGAGTTACACTGGCATAGCTGGAACAGAGGACCAGTGAAAAATGCCCCAACAGCAATATTCATGTTTGGTTTTCCATATGTTTCCTTATTTTGTTGCACACTTGCTGTGTGTTTCTTTGGTACGATTTCCCACAGCCTAAGTCTTACCCAGTTGTAGTTGAGTCTTGCATTTCTTGACCTTAAATCAGTTTTTCTTTGCTGATTGGCTCTTTCTTTCGGTCTGTGTCAAATCTTCCCTGATCCCTTTTTGTGAGGGGTGTTTGTCCTACCCCACAATTATTTTGCTCCTTTGTTGTGTGTAGGGAGGGTGGGATGGGCATGCAAATTCATTGGAATTTTTGTACCCTTGAGGCCAAGTCCCTTCTACATTCAGATCCTAGAGGTCTTAAGATTTTACTTTCTGGCTCGCTGGACATTTCAAGTTCAAACTCACAGATCATGGGTCTAGGCCTGTTTTTGTCCTTCTCCTTATTTAAAATTAAATCAGCTCATGGTCATTTAGACCAAATTTCTATTCTACAAGCAGTTACCTTGAAGTGATTTGATACTTACCTGAACTGTATCTAATGTGGTGTTGCTCTAGAGCCTGGGAGTACTTGCTGTAGAAATTTGGCCCTTTCATGCAAAGATAGTTTGTTCTTCCTATTTGGAAGCATTACTTACTGCATGGTGAATTTGAAACTCTTCTAATGATGTGTTCCCTTTGTTTCTCATAATAAGATGGTGACCTCCAGCCATAACAAAATCCAATGATCAAAATGAGTGGCAAACCCTATTTTAATCCCCATAGATCCTCTTTTTCAGGCTTTCCAGAACTGATTTTTGACTTAGCTTGTTTCTGGGTTTTACTGAAGCAATCAATTCTTATTTCTTTTCAGTCTATTTCATCAGTTAATGAGAATTGCTACCTCACCGCCTTTTACCTTTTCTTCTTTTTTAAATAATACGTATCTTTCAATGCCTGTGTTTGAGGCAAGATTACTATTCAAACATGTTTCTATTGTTCTTGTAATATCCTTTTCTTTTGTTCTACACCAGAGATTCTACTTCCTATACGTATCTGGTCTTAATGCACAGCATTTCTCTTGATTTTCTCTGTTTTAATCCAGTTTTAAATAGCAAATTTCATTAAATGTATCACACAAACATTTATTCCTCTCTTCAGTATTATTCCCATATTCTCTTGCTGCCTATTCCTCTTCCCTTCCGTGTCCTATTACCCGTTGCAATAATCTCATTTATCTGATTTTCCTTTTTTCCTTGAGTTAGAATTGGGCACGGAGATTAAGTGAGTCTCCCAACCCTCTCCCCTCTGTTTCTAGTTTAAAGCTCTTACCAGTCATGTGACTGCAATCCTAGGAGTTATCCATGCGGAGTCCATTCCCAAGAGCAGTCCTTACCCTGTGAACCCCTTTTTGGGGGTCACACATCCCAAAACCTTGTTCATAGCACTGGTCTATGAGCCATTGGCTTACCCTGCCTCCTGAGTCACGCCTTTGCACTTTGCCTGCTGAAGGGCACCTGTAACTTCATTAATTTCTGCATTTTCACCTGGTAGCCATCCCTGATTGCCTCTAATGTGACTATGGCAGTGTCATCTGGCCCACCATGAAGGACAGCCAGTGGATTTTAGTTCATTCCCATCAGGATCTTTTCCAGCCCTACAGCACATCCTTGCTCCTAGCTGCCAGTACCCATTCTCTTGCCTAAATCTGACTTTGACAACAGTCTTCCCAATTACTCTTAATAGAAATTACTGGTCACAAAGACCTTCCTCTTCTTAATGTGAGCAAAAATGCCTACAGAGTCCTCTGGCTTTTCTTTTTTCTTGCAACATCCTATGGATCATCCTTGTTCTTTCTTTGACTGCTGTCTCTTTCTCTTTTCTGTTGGGGCTGGATCTCTTTCTTGTCCTCTCATCATTTCTCTATTCATACTCCTCCTTTTTTCCAATGAAGCAAACCTGTGCCTCTTTTTGCTTCTCTATTAGCTGATCTTTTTCTCTGTTTCTTCTTCCATGGTTGCACCTTCCATATGCACCATATCTAATGATCTGCCCTCTGAGTATCATGCTCGGTAGTTGTCTAGAGCCTGACATCTCTTGTCTCCATCACTTGTTTAAGTACTCTTCTGAGATCCACCTGCATCTCAATATCACAATACCTAGCTGCTTGAGTTTTGGAAAATCATATTTGCATTCTCTTCCTCCTAACACAGACCAAAAACGCATCCCCTCTCCAACCACCAGAAGACATCTACCAGTGGGGCTGCAGATGTGAAGCTAAGGGCAAAGCTGGACGATGCAGTCGGGAGTGCACTTAAGAGCTCTGTTGATGAGTGGGCTGGGGGGGAGTCTCATACACTCTTCCTTTGCTGTGTTAATTGTTTCAGTGTTAACAGGAATAAAAAGTAGTAAAAGTTTATTTTAGACACTAAATCAAGCAAATGTGCTATATGCACTGTTCAGGAATTAAAAATCTAGTAATACATCTTGAAAATGTTTTTGAAAACATTCCACTTAGTGCCATTACAGGGTATGAATTATTTTATGGATTTGGGTTCCTCTCTGTTATTAAAACACATTTGCTTGATTCTAAGAAGCCTGGGTTTAATTCCTCTGATCCTGTTACCTGTTGTCTGCATCACCACAGTCCCTCATACCGGAGTTAGGTCTCACGTCCGAAACATACAATTATGACTTTGGGTATGAGCAGCAGTGAATCCTGCTCCCATTCATACACTTCCATGAAAGTGAAACAAAACACAGAATAAATACTGACAGAAGGAATGCATGCAAAGGAACTGATCTGTGGNTTTCTTTCCTTTTTTTTTTCCTTTCTAGCATTTTTCTTTTCCTCCCTAGCATTTTTCTTTTCCTCCTTCTTCTTCCCTCTCCCCTCTTACTCCCTACCTGCAACATTAAGGAGTTTGGCTGTTTGAGACTTCTCTTGTTTTGTACTTGTGGATGTGTGTATTTTTAAATGGGTAGCTCCCACTTTATGCCGCACTTGAATTACACAAAGGAAAGAAACTGTCCTACTTAAAAGAACACAAAAGGATTTTGCAAGGCAAGTATTTGAAGAGGGATATGTCAAATTAAATAAAGACCATTGTTAAACATTTTTCCTCTGGTATAGTTTCAGTTCTGATGAGAGTTCTAAATTTAGACTCTGAGCAGTAGGTATGGCTTCATGTGGCATATCGAGTCCTGCATTTGGAAGAAAGATTTGCATTGAGGAACTGGCCTAAAGAGCTTTTAGAAAAATCCTGAGTGCTTTGTTTCCATCATCCAAGAAATATTTTTTGTTGTTGGTTTTTGTCATCATGCTCACCTTTAAGGGATGTGAAAGGATATGTCAAATGACACCCCTAAGTCAAGCGGCTTTTCCTGGTGCAGTGTGGTAATGATTCAAAGCCAGATGAGTGGAAAGCTCTTTTTGCTTAAGCACGGACAAGGGTGGCCCGGGCTTGACATACCTGCAATAGTCACATGGTAGACTCACCCAATGTGTCTTGATGCCTGGGCCCAGTGGTGAACCAAGACTGAGAACTCTGCAGGTTGCATTAAAGAGAGAAATTCGTGGGAACTGTAATATTTTAGGCAAGCTGTCTACTTACACAGAAACCAGCATCTCTTGCTCAAAAGCCAAATCAAACAACAGGAGAGGGCATCTAGAGTGCCAGGTCATGCACTTGGGTCACAACAGTCCCATGAAGAGCTATAGGTTTGGGGAAGAGTGGCTAGAAAGCTGCCTGGTGGAAAAGGACCTGGGGATGTTGGTCAACAGTCAGCTGAATATGAGCCAGCAGTGTGCCCAGGTGGCCAAGAAGGCCAATAACATCCTGGCTTGTATCAGAAATATTGTGGCCAGCAAGACTAGGGAAGTGATTGTCCCCCTGTACTCGGCACTGGTGAGGCCCCACCTCAAATACTGTGTTCAGTTTTGGGCCTCTCACTACAAGAAAGACATTTAGGTGCTGGAGCGTGTCCAAAGAAGAGCAACAAAGCTGGTGAGGGATCTAGAGCACAAGTCCTATGAGGAGCGGCTGAGGGAACTGGGGTTCTGGAGAAAAGGAGGCTGAAGGGAGACCTTATCGCTCTCTACAACAACCTGAAAGGAGGTTGTAGCTAGATGGGGGTCAGTCTCTTCTCCCAAGTGGCAAGCGATAAGACAAGAGGAAATGGCCTCAAGATGCACCGGGGGAAGTTTAGATTGGATATCAGGAAAAATTTCTTCACTGAAAGGGTTATCAAACATAGGAACAGGCTGCCCAGGGAAGCAGTTGAGTCACCATCCCTGGAGGTAATTAAAGATGTGTAGATGTGGCACTTAGGGACATGGTTTTGAGGTGGACTCGGTTTACGGTTGGACTTGATGATTTTAAAGGTCTTTTCCAACCTAAATGATTCTGTGATTCTATGATTCTATGATTCATTTTCAACTGCAAGCTTGCTTCAGCCAGCTTTCAGTCAAAAAAACTCTGCTTTTGTTAATGCTGCATCTCCCAGTACTTGCTTGAGTAATGTCCATTTTTTCCTTTATCTCCTGTTTTTCTTCAGCTTTTCTCACACATACCTTCCACTGAAAAATATCCAGTGTCAACCCCTCCTTTCCTAACTCCAGAACCGCTGCTTGAATATACCTTTGCGCTGGGAGATTGAGTCTCAAGGATGAGACAGATCATGCTTTTCTCCGAGCACCCCATAGCAGAGGTGGCATCACAGCTTCATTTTGGAGCACAAAGTGGAGGCACAAAACAGCAGTACACCCTGCCAGCGCCATGGAGCCAAGGGAACAGACAAAGTGTCTTGTATCCTTGTCTCCAGGGCCACTGTGCCTCATTTGGGTGGGCTGCCTGGGCAGTGAGGGGGCTGCGGGCCAGGGAGGGAAGCTGTGTAGGAGGATCGAGTCTGTTTCTGGGATGTTCTTAGGGACAATCTACATATCATTAAAACTCCTGTGCCATCTGAATGCATAACGGTACTTTATCAACTAAAACGTCTTTATTTAATCAGTTGATTTAATTATGAGCTAGTTAATTGAAAAATTCATGGTACAAGTTCTGAAGGTCAAAATACTCAGAAGTTCAAAGAAGACTGGAGCATTTGTTTCACTCGAGCTGTGAAACAGCTGTGCTGAGTTACAGAAATCTGCTCTGATTCAAACTGGCAAACTGATCTTGGGACTAAACAACGGAATTACCAAACAAAAAGACAATTCACTTCCATTCATGAGGTGTGAATGTGTCTACTGCCAGCCCTGGTTAGTCTGTGATTGATTTATCTGTACGTTGTGGTTTCCAAAAGATCCAAGTACTAACAGCTCTTGCAGAAACGCCTTTAGCACTGCCCTGTCAACCCCTTTAGTCCTCTCAGGGACGTGTCCCTGTCTGTGCAAAGTGCTGGATTGATTGACCTGTAAACTGCGGTTCTCCCTGGATGGGAGAGATACGCCGAGGGCAACAAGAGCTCCAGATTCCCACCTCTGGGTCACTATGTTTCACCACTGCATGAAAGGCTTTTTCAGAACTTGCAGAAGCCAGGTGAGATATCTGGTCAATAATCTGGAAATAATCTGGATTTATGAATGCCAAGGTGTTGCAAACACTGGTTGCCCTTCCAGGCAAGCACAGCGGAGCCGGGGCCTGCTAAGAACTTGCTTGAGATCCTCAGTTTAGACTGACAGTCATTTAAATATCTGCTGGGATATTTACATGCCTATAGAAGATTAAACAGCAAAAACAGTAGCCAAAAATCAGTGAGCTTTTGGCAGGTAAGGACATATGAAAACCCTGCAGCCTTAGTGCTGCTACAGAAGTGTGAGTCCTCTGTATGTTACTGTTTATCCAAAATGTATGAGCAGAGCAGGTCGAGGGCATGCATCCTCATGTTCACACCTCTGGCGTATGCCACCCAGACCTCAAGTGCACTGAGACCTCAATATCCCCTCTTACGGGAATATCCCATGTATTGACAAACACTGGGTCACTTCAGGCTTTGTGTTTTTATCCTTTTGTTACAAAATTTTGCCATTCCTATCTCAGTAGGAGGATGGCACAAGCCTGGGTTCAGCCCAACCTATACATTTATCTGCCCTAAACAACATACTCTTCATTTAAAGAATATATTGGGGCTTTTTTAACAAACAAAACATTAAATTTCTGGCCCTCATGGCTGCAACGTACTTTGAAAGAAGTGCAACGGGTTTAATATTGTTTTCCTGAATCTGCAAGTAGCCCTAATTATTAGCAGGGTATTAACTTAAAAGCCCTGTCATGGTTATGTTTGTCTGTCTGTCTGTCAACGTTAACTATTCAGTTGCTGGGTATTTTAATGAGAAGAAGCAGGGACAGAAATGAAGCCAGGAGTAGAAGACAAGTTAAATGAGAATAAAAAATGCAGGGGAAGAAAATTAAAGCAAAAACACCAGTAAAACAAAAGAGAGGGGAAGAAAAAGAAATGAGAAAGTTAAAGAAAATGAAGCAAGGGACAAAGCGCATGAAAAAAGAAAAACGACAAAACCTCACACACATATATAGACAGGTGAATAGTTATTCTTAAGGGATGCTGCCTGTAAGAAGAACAAAATGAATAAATAATAGCTATAAAGGCATTTGATACTGTTAAAAATACTGACTGTGAGACTGTTGATTTCAGACACTCTCCCTGGTGCTTTACTGCACTTCAGACACTTTCCCCCTAACGCTGCTTACTGGAAGACCTGGTTTTTCTCTCACTGACTTGCACTAGCAGTGAGCAGGGATGGGCCCCTGCTAGGCACTGCTGAGATACGTATTAGGAAACGGAGGCCTCCACTAGTGGCCCAAGGACAAGTCATTTTAAGCGCTGCTGTGCTATTAAAAGTGTATACATATGCTTCAGGGCAGCTCTGAGAGGTTTTTCTCTCCTTGGGTATCCAGTCAGAAAGCTGTCATGATGTTTGCGTAAATCCAACAGGACTTGGGTAGGAACAGTCCGGTTCCCACCCAAAACTTGCATTCCAGGTCCAGCTATCGCTTTTGGGCATCGCTCTGCCCTTACCCAAAATCATCACAGGGCTTTTACATTTCAAACTCCTCCCTTAGGACCTGTAAACATGAGTCGGCATGTATTTTTTTTTTGACATTCCCATTGGGGAATTATTGGCAATCCCCTTTCATCTTTCAGCAAGGCTAATGCCCCTTGGGCATCGCTGGGCCAGGCGGTGAGCACAGCCCCTTCACTGCTGTCCCCGCGTTAACTTGCTACAAGCATCTTGTTAACCCAGGGCGAAGCACATACACCTTCAGATCGAGTGTGCTGCTGGAATGGTGGTCCTGTGACACGGGAGAGAACAGATTTGAGCTTTATGGTAAAGCTTTGAAGAGCGTGTGGGGAACCCTTGGTGTACAGCCACAGCAGCAATGCTGTATGCAAACAGGAGGAAGGCAACAAGACCACTGCTAGCGCTTGCCTGAGACAAGGCAAAATGGTTACCCAATATTTAGTGATGATAATAGGTTCGGCATGCGTGATTCCTAATGTGAGCTTTGTGGGATCCTGTCACTAATACATAGTCTTTTCTTTTATCACTAATCTGTGGAAAACCTCCCGTCAACATCAAAGGATGTTGTATTGGGCAGGCACTGTCTGTAGTTTTAAAAGATGTCTCTAGTCTGTCATCCATCATTAATAATGGAAATCTTTGCTCTCTGTTACGTGATTTTTGACAATTGGCCTAAAGAGGCAGCAGAAAGAAAATAACAAATAACAGTAATACAGTGGAATTTTGCTCATACAGTTTTCACATTTTGCTCAAGTTTCTTATCTCTCATTATAGGCATTTATAAAGAGTGATAAACACATGAAAATTCAGAAGGCGTTATTTGAAATAATAAGTGAGTCTAGGTAATAATGTACTGTAGCCCAAAAGCAAGAGAAATAATTGTTTTTCAATCTAATGTTGTATTTATCACTCCTGGGATGAAAACACAGCTAATACATATTTCAAATGTAAGTTCAAAATACTCATGTGCAACCAAGCAAAGGTTTATTTCACACTCTCCATCTGTTTCTAGCGAGGTTACATTGTTGTTTTTCTGCATTGTGTGGTTGCATTATCTTAATAAATGATTAGTTGTGAGATATTATTTCCCTTTAAAACACATGACAGCAAAACAAGTTTTTAATAAACTGTTTTGAAAAAGCAACAGACTGAAAAAAACTGGGCAAGAGTTCAAATTGGTAATGAACTGAATATGCCTCTAATTATATTGAATTTACAAGTAATAGGATGAAGCAACATTAGAAATTACTTCTGACTGAAATTTAGTGCCTTAAGGCTGAGAATGTTCCCCTCAAACTTCCGGAGACTGAATAAAATTGCTATATCATTATTTGTTTTAAATATCTGTCACTTCGAATCTCAAAATGAAGAACGGTGGGCTAAGTCTTCCTGAAAACAGACACTCCCATAAATGTGTCACAAAAGCTACGATTTTTCTCAGGGCAAGATTTATTTTTGGACTTCAGTTTACCCAGTACATGCAACATTTGGTGTAAGTCAGCCTGGCTGTGTGTAATACCAGACTCATTATATGTTTAAACTGGGATTCAGCTGTGTCAACCTAGATGAGGCTCATCATAGGACTAAATCTCTGTCCCCCATGCTGGCAATTTAAGGCTCAATCTTAATCTTTCTATGATGTAATTTTGTATGAAATGTATAAATAATTAATGTGTTGTGTATGGAAACACTATCAGATTAATTCCTTTAATAACAAAAATACATATATAAATAGAGGTTGGTCAGCAAAATGACCTTCAATCTTTTTTTTCTGTGACCTTGAATTAAATCCAGCGTTGACCAGAATGACCATTAATCATTTTGATCAGATTGCTGAGAGAATTACCAAGTGAAGTCAGTTTAGTCATCTCAGCTTACTTTCTACAGGGAAGAGGCACTGGGTTTGTATCATACAAACAACACAATAAGCCCATGATTGGTTTCTGCAGGTCAAGGCTGATATGTATTTGTGACACAGCATGGACCTTGTCTATCCATAGTGCTCTTGAACCTACGGCAGATAAATAAAGGATTTCTTCCCCCAGCATGGGTACGTATTGTGCCATAAATAGATTTTAAAATATCTTACAGCTAAAAGTTCAGACAAAGGGTATGCTTGCAGGTCAAGCAGAGTAAACAAGACCATCTCACAGATTCCTCTGGCGTTTAAATATGTTTGTATACCACGGGGAAGGAAAATACAGGTTTCATGCCTACCTCCATGGCTGCTGCTACTCAGCTGCTCTCAGCACAGTGTGAATGAAAACACAACCGGAAAGAAAATATTAAAAGACATTTAAAAACTTGTCAGACCAGTTATTAGGTTAAGTAACATTCTCTGTAACCTCAGCTTCATGGATCAGCTTTCCTGATGAGATCACAGCAGGTTAATGCAGGAGAGAGGCAGAATCAGATTCCGAGTCAGAAATGGAGAAGTCCATCGTAACGAGGAACAGCAGAGAGCTCCTGACATAATGAAACTGTGTTAATCATATATATTTCACCTTTTCCATGCTGAGGACAACGTTCTGGCAGTACTACAGGGAATGAAAAGGATGATATGCATAGTTCATCAAAGTCAGTGTCTTGATTCTTGCGTGGTGTGATAAAAAATTAAGTGTTTCCAGGATCTCTCTTTTGGGGAATACACCTTACTGGTCCAAGCTAGAATATGTTACTTCAATGAAACTCAAGTTCTCTCACCTGAGAAAACTGCTGAATCAATACAAAGGAAAAATGCTGGAAGAAAGAGGAAAACTGCTGCTTAGGAATCATGTATCTGTGGCGATAGTTATGACAAAACATAGATAGAAAAGCAGATCTCTTATCATGGAAGTGCTCCCAAACTCCCTAGTGAGAGTATTACAGGATCTGTTTCATGGGCTTCTGCTACAGGAGAAATGATCTATCACCTCTACCTGCTGACATCTCTCCTACCTTTCAGGCTGCATTCCCCCTTCCTGGCATTTCCAGATGACATACCTTTCAGTCTGTGCTCCACGTGATGCAGTAACATATCAGCCCTGCCAGAAGAACATATATGGGAGGTGGCTGGTATGATTTATCTTTAACCTGTCAAGTTTCACTTATCTGAGTCATCACCTCATGTTCCACCACCAACACATCTGCATGTTGTGCATTTGTATAGCATTGGGCACCCACAACTTTAACATGACCAAAAAGGGGAGTGGTGATGCATTCCCACATAATATGGAAGGACTTGACGGATGAGTGTGCTGCCTTCTTCAGGAAAGGACCCTAAAGATAACGTTTTTGAGAGAGATACTGGTAGAATCTATCAAAAGTGCTTTCTAGCCACTTTCATAGCTTAGCTTTACAAGAAATGTTTATACTAATTGCAGAGTGGTTTTTTCTTATCACAGGCCTCTAAATTTTCTTTCCCATTTCAAGACGGAAGACTTTGAGAGCATTTTTGGCTTAGCTTCTGACGTGTTCATCTCATCCTAAAAGGCTTTCATCTCATCATGCCCTGTGAGAACAACTTTTCCTTGCCCCCATTCTTTCCCGTCCAGACTGTCACCTCAGCAGCAGGGATAACTTACACCTTACATCTGCTACAAACGTCACTAACAAACACACAAAGAGGGATGTGAGAAAAAAAGTTATGAATTCTGACTGATAGAAAATTATTTAAACGTCATCCCAAATAGCTGCGCGCTACTTCTGTGTGAGCA
Source organism: Burhinus bistriatus (assembly GCA_013397275.1). Taxonomy (NCBI): domain Eukaryota; kingdom Metazoa; phylum Chordata; class Aves; order Charadriiformes; family Burhinidae; genus Burhinus; species Burhinus bistriatus. Next base: position 181,155 of record VYXH01004344.1, on the reverse strand, counting down.
CAGGGCAGCCCACGGTAGGAGCGCATCCCATCTTTGACAAACCAGACGTCAAACCAGACACAATGGTGAGCCAAAACTTTGCAACTATGTTGTGGCAGTGTAGGCACATCCCTCTCCTTTCTGAAGGCAAGGTGAAATGGAAGTGGCACACATGGCTCAGACAAAAGATATGACAGAGGTGTAAGAAAGGGACAGAGTCACGGGATTCAAAAAGTAGGGAAAAGCTGGACAATTCACTCTATAGCCCTGCTCCGGGGAGGAGGGTGCTTTACCTGTTCAGTGAACAGCATTGGTGAGCATCCAAAGACAAAGGCTGGGGGACAGGCACCCAGGCTCCTGGCTCCTTCTCTCATGTGGGGCACAGGACCAAGGGCTTGAACTCTAAAAGAGTGTCAAGGGACCCCAACAGGTTTCCAGGCCTGGAAGCTCCATAGATCCAGGGCCAGATTTGTAGAGATAAGTGATGTTACAACAGCACTGAGCTGGAGTCCATCCCCATCCTCTTCCTCGTTATACATAAACACAAAAGGCCCAAATGCTCGCAGGCTGTTACTCAATCACAAACCCAACTGCATCTGAACTGGGTGTGCCGTACAACATGGGTTTATAGCCGCCTGTTTCTCTTTGTGTGAGTGCCACATGCAGCGTGGTGTGACATTTAGCGTGTTTAGTTATAATTCAGCATGGTGATGCAAGCCAAATTAGTAACCTGTTTTCTGGTAGCCATTTAATAACAGTCACAAATGGCCTGAGGAAATCCCCATTTGTACTAAAGACAATTTAACAGACACAGATGTGTTCATCTATGCAGAAACTTCAAAGGAGACATTTTCACAAATATGTGCTGCTTGTTGCCTTCCCAGTGGCATTTGTTACTGCTTCCTGCAATGCTTGGTTTAGGTTGGGTCTTGTCTTCATGGGCCAAATGAAGGGTCAGTCAGAGTGAAGGGCCACCCCTTCTTTTTCGTCTTGCTTAAATCATTAGTCCAGATCAATTTTATATTCCCATGTTCCATTAACACAGAAATATGTTCTCAGAAAGCATCAGCTGTTGCACCACACTGCCTTTTACAGACAGGGCTATTGCTTCATCATTTGATATAAATTAGGAGACATTTCAAAAAGGGGATGCAAACCCAAACAATCATTTCAGTGTGCTTTTCTCTGAGATTATTGTTTTAGCTAGATACATTATCTTTATTTAAAATATATGAAATGGAGGTATACTTAATGTTCAAAATGATATATGATAAAGATAGAAAAAGGTGAACTCTTGATATATTACAAGTCTTTCATACCATGAAATAACTATTGCCTATTATTTTACTCCTGACATTTTTATTTTTAGGGGAATTTCAGTTGATTTGTATTGCTGACACCACTGATATGTTGTTTCCAGTGACCTTACATCCAAAATCAGTAGGGTGTGACATTTGATGGCCCAGATAAAAAACATTAATAGTAGAAGAGAGGGTTTATTTTCCTGGTCATAAATTAAGTTTAAATAACTCAGAATTTATTTTAAACTCTTCAGTACTTTTTACTGTCTACCCAATAAATGTATTTATTACTGGCAGCTTAACTCAGGTTTTCTTAGTGAAGCAGTTTACTCAGATGCTTATGTACAGCCTTGTCTTTCTTTCTGAGGCAGAGTTTGGTAGCAAGCACTGCTTCACACAAAGAAAAGAAGGTGGCTCCCAGGTACGAAATAGAAAGGAGTATAGTAGCATTTTGGCTGTGAAGAGTCGGACTCAGAGAATTTCGCAGCATCTCTGTTGACATATGTAGATAGAGACTGATATAAGTAATAAATGCATAGTATGACCTAACTTGCAGTCTTATCACACCTGTTCATGGGCCTGCCTGTGCGAACTGCCCTGCAAATGTTCTGGTGTATATTTATCCACTTTGAAAATATTCAAAGACCATGCTCTCCAGATGCAAAAAGTAAAGAGAAAGAGTGAGAATCACTCACCAGAACTGTTACCATCAGTCCTTGGGACACAGGCATCTTTATGCAAACCTTAAAAATCCCGGAAAAAAGCCTTCTTGCCCCTCTCTGATCTCCAACTAGGTCTAGGGGCCCTGCAATGCTGTGTGGAGGATATGGTTTTACTGACTAACATTTATGAAAATGATAAACTGTTATTGGATTGTTTTAAGAACTTTTATAACAGCAAGAAGAGACCTGTCACCATATATAGGCTCTTAAAAGTCAAGATGGGTTCCTGCAATACGGGGTTGTACTCTGCGTTCCCTCCTGTCATTTTTTATTGCTCAAGTCTGTTTAGGAGACAACTGTCTCTCTTACACACGGTCCGTGGATGGTGGTACAGCATCTGTTTGCATAGCTGAGTCCTCCAGGCACTGAGAGCAAAGAAGGTTTGTGAAACTTTTTGCTCTTCAGAAAGGTCTTCTTGGAGTTTCTGGTGCAATTTGATTCACTGAAACAAAAACAATCTCTCTGTTATAACAGAGACTGTTCCTTTCCCAGGGACGAGGGAAGAAGATTAATCTGCCTGATCGAAGGTGCTTCCCACTCTCTTTCTGTTGAACAACTGTCATCTGTAACTTCAGTGTGGGTGGAAAAACAGAAGAGATTTTGGATACCAGCACGTGAGCTCTGCTTCCATTGGTAAAAGTCTTATCATAGACAGCTTTTATTTCACTTATGCTAAACCAGCTTAGGCCTGTCCTCACAGATCTGGTCTGCAGGTGGAATTTGCCTCCCTGATCTTCCAGCCACGATTCTTGTTGTGGTGAGGCAAGGCAGCATCACTGCCACAGCCCGAATCTCAGATACTTCAGGTGGCTCCAAGCATACCCAGCCATGAAGAGGACTGCTGCTTCTTGATGGGAGGACAGCAGCTGCCCACAGCAAAAGTTTTTTTCCTGTTTATGACCTCTGAGAGGGATTCAAAGCAGGCTTTGAGTCCAGGGTGTGAATTCATAGCTGAGGTGGAAAGTGCACACAACAGACCTTTCCATGCACAGATTTGCCCTGCAACCCCTTCGGTCTGTGTATTTCAGAGCAAGCCATCAGGTAACCACCGTACTGAAAAACAGGCCTTGCAGATGCATGATTGCTAAAAATGAAGTGTTTAACTTTGTCTTTTGGTTTCTCAGTTTTTAGGATGAGCTCAGTTCATATTTTCTTCTGCAGCCAACAGGGTTATTTCTGGGGATCTTTTATTTTGAGGCCTTAGATTTTTTCAATGATTTAAGCTGATTCTTGTGTAATTTCTTGATTTCAACATCAGAGTCTTAAAGAAAAAAATCTGAAATCTTATGAGCTGGCAATGCTTAAGCTGTATAATAGCTGTTTGAATGTACGCATTTATATGTTTTCTTTGACTGAAACTTTTTATACAAGTCGAAGCCTACTGATTCCAGCAGTCTATGGTAGCTGACTTGTTGAGGAGAACCAGGCACCATGAGTCTAAGTTTGGTTGGTACTTTTCAAAACATTTCCTATACAAGATAATCTATAGAAGAATAATAAACCTGCCAGTGTTTTCTTTTACAGTTAATTTTCCTAGACTCATGTGCTGCTGCTGAACTGGTACAGGACCCACGTATCTGATGGCCAATGAGAAAAAGAAGGAGGGAATTTCAGATCATCTTGTAACTCTCTTCTCCAGAGAGCTATGGAAGTGGAAATGGCCTTCAGCTGGTCCAAGGCGGGGCATGGAGGCTATTGTCTCCTCCACTTGGACACTCCTCAGCAACTTCACCTTGTGCAACTAATAGTGGAGCAGGAGGATCCTAAGGAACATCTGCACCTGTTCATCCTCCTCAGTGGGTATCACTGCTCTCCATGTGGCTGGGGGAAAAGTAAGGCACCTACTTCAGATGCCATGGGTCTGTAGGGGTGCAAGGAGTGGGGCAGATTGCTAAAATAGTTTTTTGGCTTACCCTCTGTCTAACCTCAAGAGCCAAGGGCTTTCATGGGCACCAACCCACCCAAAACCATGGTGTTATTCTTTCTTTCTCCTCCACAGTTCCTTGCTTGGAGAGCATGTGAGATTGTAGGGGACCCTAGGATTGTCAGATCCACATGGGGATTTCTGTGGAGCTAGTGGGAGAGAGACCCTACAACTAGAACAGCACTTAAATGAAATGATAGACTGGCTACAGAGACCGGTCTGCTTCTAGTGAGACCTCCAGTCTGTCTCAAAAGAAGGAAGGCCATCATGGGAAGAAAGATGCCCCAGTCCTGGGGCATGACAGAGCCCTCTTCTCTCAGATGTAGGACAAAGCTGTCTTGCTACACAGCTGATCCAGCCCTGGGACACATGTTGTGGCCTGAAAAAACCCGGGCTACCCAAAACTGCCCAATGACAGCTGCTCTTCCTATTCTGGGATGCTTATGTCTGCTACAAACGCAAATAGGAAGGTGAAGTAGAGGTCATGTCAGAAAATGGCATCACCAAGGTCCCTTAAAAGATGTATCCAGGTTCTGGCTTGCTTTGAACAAGTCCTTTCAATATATCGCTCCCTCTTCAGCTACTCTGGTGATCTTGGAGGGATTTTCCTAACAGCTGCACATGTCGATTTTCCACAGTTCAAAAGAGTTCCTATGGCTGGAAGTCAATATGCCAGCCATTAATATATAGCATGCTTTTACTGTGAATTCATGAAGTACCACTATAATTAAATTTCCCTGTTAATGACATGATTTATTAATGAAACAAGGTTCCTCATGAAGCTCTTGAAAAAGAAAATAAGGTTGATTCTCCCTCACAGTATCATAAGATTCGCATTAGATACAGATTTTGAATGACATTTTAAAATACTGCCATGCCAAGGAACCTAGAGGGGAGAATGCTCTTGCATGCCCTCATTTGCCCTTTTACAGACAACTCACACAAAGAAATGAGGGGAAGACAGAAAAACAGCAAATACCCCCATTCCAAAACAAAAAAAAACCCCAAACTCAATCCAACCCAAACGCAAAACCTTCTGATAAGAAAAATCATAGGAGTCTCCTAAGTGCTTTGTTTTGAGTCCTCTCAGTCAGAAGGAAGATAGCACTGAGATGTAAAAGCTTTTCCTGTCCAGGTGGAAAGGTTCTTGGAGAAGGCTAAAGAATAGCACTGCAGCATATGTCATAGAAGCCATACCTGCCTCATACAGTATAAAACCACATTAGTATGGGGCTCAGTGGTCTTTTCCATTCATTCACGATAGGTGCCCTCCGAAAGGACCTTGGTATAAATAATAACTAAGCCAATCAAACAAACAAAATTCAAATAACTGCTACCTCAGTGATATCTGTAAATCCAAAGAGTTTGCTTTATGTTAATGGACTCCATATGGTTGCAGAAGTTCTCCGTCTATTTGCTATATATGCTGTTGTTTTCTTTTTTTTTTTTTTTTTTTTAATAAAATGTTCTAAATATTTGCTGTTGGAAGAGAACAACGCTATGGGAGGCTCTGAAGTGATATTCATAAGAAGTGCGAACACTGACTAATTGATTAACCAAGAGTTCTTGAAGAGAATGATTTGATTAGGGTAATTTATAGAGATCGTATCTTTTGTCATCATTTGTCTTTGAAAACATAGAAGAAAACTGCTTCCAAGTGCATGTAGCCGCTGGCATGAGAGATGGTGTGCACTACATCATCAGTTACAGCAGACTGCTCAATTTTGTACCTTTCCAGCTAGTCAAATATCCAATAACAACACGCACACACACACATGCCCGCTCGCACACAAAAGCGCTCTAGGTCTTTGCACTCGAAACTTTTCCAACATGGGCTTAGAAAAATATTTGGGGTTGTTCACTGCTCTGCTCTCTGTAGCATAAACATTTATTTAAATGGGGCTGTCTTTTCAGTAATGAAGAATGAAGGAAAAACAATGGTCTGATTTTGACAAATTAACTTGTGATTTGGAGAGTCAGTGAAGCAGGGAAGAGACATTCCTAACTATACTAATTAAATGAGCTTGCAACATTTATTTTAATGCAATGGAACCAGCCATATGAAGATGAACATTTTAATTTATTTTGCGGTGACATTATGAAAAATTTCTCTGCTGCAGATTATCTGCAAAAACAAATCTCATCAGCATCTAGGTTTGTGCATGAAATTTACATCTCTCACATAAGTTTGACCTTCCCCAGAGAAAACAAATGGAATGTGCTAAGTTAAAAAGTTTCTGCAAAGGTTGTCTTCCCATTGATGCGGTGGTTTATGTTCAAATTACCTCTGTGAAAAACACATCCATTTTTCATGGTGCAGTGTAGATGAAAAATTCTGAATCCGTTCTAAGGGGAATGCAAATATAGCTCATTAGTTCAAAAACATTTTTCATAAACGACTGCTGAGTATTTTCAGGCAGATGAGAATGTGCAGTTTCAGCCAAGAATGAGCACCACATGTCCTACTAATTGTTTTTTAAACTTGTTCCTTCCCTCTATAGCATTCAGTAAGTCTAGAAAGTGCGAAGATTCCTGGAGAAAAAAAAATTATAGGTATCCTCACTTATAGCATATACTGGGTATTTTCAATATACTGTGCAGTATGAGGAAAAAAATAGGAACATTAGCTTTCAGATGGGTAATATCGTTATATTCAGGCACATGACATTTCTCTCCTTGGAGTTTTTTCAGGTTTTAGTAATGAGTAGAAGTATTATTTATGGAGTGCCATCAGCAGAGAGAGCATTGTCCTAAGGTTCATATCAGTGACGATGTTATGGAGCTGCTGTCAGTAGGAGCTGCAGGAGTTCATTGGGTTTTGATTTTCTAACTAGGTTGAGTAGCAGTAAGATATTTTCACTGTTTAAAGTGATTCTTAAGAAGGTGTTTTAGCCAGGATTTCCTTCCTTCTGCAGGCATCCCAGAGGTTTGCTTTGAGATGGCCTTAAAAAGCAGGAAATTTGAGCAATAATTCAGGCTTCTAGCCTTCCCTCCATGAGCCTGAAAGCTGGAACAATTAAAAACAACAACAAAATAAGATGTTATTTAGAAATTATCTGATTTCACAGTCTGGTCACTCATTGCATATCCCCTGTCTCTGAGTGGTGGTCCTCCATGTGCCATGCGCACCTGCCAGCTCCTCTTTGCCCCTGTGGTGGAGGACAATTCTTCTTGGGGCCTTTCTGCAGCCAGACCCACCTTAGCAGCTTAGGCTGGTCTTTTTACCCACTCACCTGGGCTCAGGAGGAAAGCTGGCCCTGTTAGGGGCTGTCAGGGGTGTTGGGGTGACTCAAGTTGGCAGCACAGCTCCAGCCAAGCCAAAACAGGCAGGGCATCCTTTGGATGAGCTCCTCTTCACCTGGGCAACTCTACAGCCCTCGGTCTCAACCTCAGACAGCGTGCAGATCTCCTCTGCTTTCCAAAAGTTGTGCTACTTAACAGACTGTAGATATTTATCTTTTATCTTGGCCCTTTATCTGTTAGCTTTGGATGTTGGATGAGCTTTTCAGCCTAGTTACAAAGAAAACCAAGCCAGTTGTCATGAACTAGGGTTTCCTACACCTAATCAATCCCCTTCTTTCTACCTCTTGCCTGGCACCTATGAACCCTTTCGCAGAAGGTCTTTTCCCCACCAAGGGATCAGCAAACTCTGGCATGTTGTGAATCATTTCGCCTACCCGTGAACTGCAGCCACCTCTGGACCGAGCTGTGTAAATCGTGCACAAAAAAGCCTGAAATGTGATGAGTGCAATTTTCCACCCAGTTGAGACTGCGGAAGGATTTTAGACAGGAAAGAGGTTATTACTGAAAGTTGAGTTGGAATTTAACCGTAACAATTGTGTTAACATCCATAATCCAATGTTATGGGAGTCTTAATGACAGTCAAGTATAGAAACTTAAGCCAGTCGATGGTAAAAATCCTGTTGCCCAAGATCGTAACCCTGTTTTTTCACCTGAAAAGCAGTCCTATGCTCCCTAAATGTTTGCTGAACACTTGCTTATTACAATTTGTTCAAGATGGAAAGCCACAAGACACTGAATAACTAACAACACTGTCTTGTAAACCTGTTAGTATTTTGTTGACAGATGCCATGCTACCACCTTTTTCTTGACTCAGGATGTCGGTCACTGCTTTTTTATTTAGGTCTTCCAGTATACATTTTTTGGTGGTCAGTCTTAGAAAGCGTTCTTATATGACAATTTCAGGTGTCAAAGCTTCTTTACTAGAACAAAAATATCCTCCCAGTCATGCACAGGAAGGTCTTCTCCAGCATGCACCATCATGAGGACTGCCGTAGCACTGTCATAGCAGGGTGCTTCACAACCTCTCCTCACACCAGCAATCTTCTGTCTACATGGCCCATACAGAGCTAAAACTGCTTGGCTTACAGAAACAAGGAACTTGTCCCTGTGCTTCAAAATGACAGAGAGGGAGAAAATTTTCTGCAGATTTCATGGCATCTGCCCATAAAGCGAAAGAGCCAGGACCTGAAATCCAGCCCCTCCACAGGCTCCATGGCTACAGGGCCACAACACAGCTGCAATGTCACTCGCATTAAGGAAAGCTACCACAAGAAAGTGATTCCTTGTATTTCCTGAGAATACGAGAAATGCCCTGGATGGCATAAACACACAGAATAAGATGCCCTTCAGCTCCTGGAAGGGTATTGTTAGTCCTGGAGCAGTAGCAAATGTGAGCTCGGGTAAGTGATTTGCAGCGTTGAAGGAAAGTAGAGGTTTTATACAGATTCAGAGAGGTGATGGTCAGCATCTCTGTTGAATAGGCACTGTAGCACTCTATAACTCTGCCTCTAAAAATCATTTGGCAATAATTATACTCAGAAATAATGAAGCTACCACATTGTGCGTTGGCCCCAATAGAAAAGCTAGCTGAAGAAACAAACCTTCAAGGCAGCTAAAGCCATGCAAAAAATACCAGTTGTATCATCTGAGAGGACAGAGGAAAATAGTTTCTTCCAGTGTGATGGAGTTTTTTTGACTGAGGATATTTCACTGATCTTAAAATATGGAAAAGTATTTTATCATCACTGAGACTTATGCATTTCTCCTATAACAGTCAACAGCCAAGCTCCTGCTCACAAAACTGAAATTTCCAACCATGTTTCCATTCAGCTAAAAACACCAATGCACTGAGAAGGTCTCATAGGACCAAATTCATCCACAGAGTACTTTTACAAAACTATGACTCCACCAGCAATGAATATGTCCCATGTTTTTCAGTGAGCCATTTACAAGCAATAAAGGCTGCTGTCATGCTTCCCACGAGATCCCTGATGAGAGAAAAAGATGATGCATTTATACAAAAGCTAGCACATAGACCTTCTAAAAGAAACTTTTGACAATTTGCTTTTGAATCCAAAGTAATGTACCAAAAAAACATTGCTCTTTCTGAGGTTATATATGTCTTGTGTTTTTCTTGAGGAATCATTTCTCTTCATTCACCTTTTTACTCTGTTTAGGTAACCAGATTAATGTTGTGTGCCTGGACTGGGTGCTTTTCTGGCTTTCATGCTGTGAAGCTAGCAGCTCAAATAATGGAAGGAATCCATCCAAATGGGGAGAGGCTTTATTTCTCACCAGTCTTCCTGACCCTCTAGAAGCCACATTTCTTCCCCTTTTATTTGTCCCCTCTTCCTCTTTTCCTTCTCTAATTCCAATTACCCTTTAGCTAAGAAGCATCCAATGATATTACTGTCGCCTTCTGCCATCTATAAAGAGCAGCCAATTGCTTTCATCCTGATAAACATTTATATTAGACTGAGGCAAACAAGGAGCAACCCAGTGAGGCTTTGTTGTGAGAGATTAATCTATGTCTGATTCTTCTGCAAAAGCTGCAGCCCACTGTTCCTGTGGAAGACTCTAAACAGTTCCAAATTGGTAAAGAGTGGGCTTAACGGTTCTCCAGCCGTCCTCCTGCAGGAGGCATAGCTAGCAAATGGACAATGGGGTCAGGATGCTCAGGGTTACCATGTGCTCCTGGCTACCTTGGGAAACCTTCCAGTCCACTCAGGGCCATGCAAAAATTAGAACTTCTGCCTGTGGTGACAAATCTCTGAAGACCTCCAGCTATAACCCTGGTGTTGCCAGTTCTAGCTTTTCTTTGAACTTAGGTAGCCAGGGACCCTCTTCTGCTGAAGTTAAGCTGGCTGTAAATCCCCACTCAGCTGGAGATACCAAACTGGGACAGCACTGGCTTCACGGCTGGCTAATGGAAAGTGGTGTGTCTGATCCTGGTGGATGGCTTAGAGATCCTCCTGGGTCTGGCTGCAACTCCTGCCTTTTCACACTCATGACACACTGACTTGCACTAATTGCTGAGTGGATCCAGTATCAGCCTGCAACTTTTTTTCCCACAAGATGCTAGTCTTTGGATAGCAGGAGTGCCATAAATGAAAGCTAACAGACAGATACGAAAATAAGTTTTCTCCCTCTCTCTTTCTCTTTGTCTCTCCATCCTTTAGTGCAGTATCAGTTTGCAGGAGATTAATTTTATGTAAAGTTTTACATTTCAGATTGTGATCAGCATTTTTTTTCCCTTGGTTGGCTCTGAGAAAACATATATTCAAGTTTGAGAATTCATCATGTCTGATTAATGATGTGTATATAGAGCTTCCTCTATCATCTTCCTTCTTTTGGTCTCTTTTATTCAGTTGTTTGCTGTACTCCAACCCTGCGGATAGATGGTTCTGCAGTGATAAATGTAAAGTTTGCATAAGCCATGTAACAGCAGGACAGCCTATTATCACTGTACATTTTCCATGGCTGTGCAAACCTCTGTAGGCTATTTTATTGCTAATAGATCCACAGAGAAACAGTAGTGATTTTATGACTCTTTTTAAAATGGAAATTCATGTTTGAGAAATACAACTGGGAGGAAACAGATGTAAACCACTTAAGCATTTGCAGAAAATTGAGATGCACACTCTTATTTACAGACCCACATCGCCTCCATCGTTTTATTTTCAAAATTAAAATAAGCAATCTGTTTGCCATGGGAAATGAGGAACCGTAAACTTGTTGTTTTTCCTTTACAAAGCAATGGCCAGCGTCACTGTCTCTGTGCTTAATGGCATCGGAGAAAAGGGATGACAATTCCACCCCCCCCCACCCCCCACCCCGATTTTATTGTCTGTAACACGTTCCCTTTGTAATCTGTGTAAGAGGTACGCAAGTGGGAAAGATTTTAGCATAACCATGTGTCTGAATTCATGTTATGTTATAAAAGCTAAAATGATTGCCCAACCTATTATAAGGTTTTACCCAAGTATTTAAAGCTGTTGGAAAATCGATTTTAAAACTTTAATAGCAGACAATTGCAAAGCATTTACACTCAAGTCAGAGTGCTAGTGTGCTCATTGCATACACCAGCAGAAAATATTTCTTTCTTCTTGCACGCTGGTTTAGATTACTGATTTTGAGGGTCAAGCATCCCATTGAAAAATTATTATAAAATACCCCTATAAGTTCTGTTCAAAATGTGAACTCATGAAATTACCTGTCAAAAAAAAGCCAACATTTAATTTCTATTAGTTATAATAATACTTTGTGCTGACCTACAGCCCTGCACCCATGGAGACTGGAGCTGTACACTTCCTTATTCCTCTCTTAAGAAAGAGGTGTTATATATACATTACAAATAGCTAACCAGGGACACAAAACTATATGGAGGCTTGGATGTATGTCATGGCACCACTGAGAGCTAAAGGTTGGAAGAGCACCCAGTCAGTTCTTTACTCCTCAGTAGTCACCACTGTGCACATATTTTTTCAGCTATGTATTTTCTGAATTATTGCTTGTTTTCCGGGAAAGTAAGGGGGCTGCAGTGTTAAAGTACTTAAAAAGGACTCACAATATACTATCACATCTGAAGCAGGCCACTAAGCAGTGTAAAAAGCTCTACTTTCAACAACCTCCGATGTGGGGAAGAATGTGAAAAAAAAATTAAATTTAAGAACCAACTACTAAATGAAGAGATACAAAATCTCCTCCTCTTAGGTACTGACATGCTGAATGTTATATGAGAACTGTGTCTCATAGGAAATAATCTTAGCAATGTCCTGTGACAGCCAGGTGTATACCTACATGAACACTTCCCTACAGCAAGAGCTCCATGCCCTGGGAGGCAAGAACAGCAAACGCCTCCTGGTCACAGCTCCCTGCTGAAAGCTGGCCTCAAAGTTCAGGTGAAACCAGGTCCTTCTCCTCTGCAGCCTCTCTGGTAGTCACTTGGACACTGTTTTCTTAAGAAGACCTCAGAATTGTGATGAAGCAGCTGGGAAGAAGGTGAAGGACATCACTGAGATGCCCCACTTGTGCATCCTCCTGTTCTATTAGAAGAAGAAAAGGAAAGGAGAGCTGCTTTTATTAAGGGCAAAGACACCAGCGTGCCTGGATCTTGTCAGCACAGCTTGCAAACAGAGGAGGAGCAGGAACAGCCAGGGAGAGAAGAGCTGGCAGTGCAAAACACCCAGGGAGCAAGGATACAAGCTCTCAGAGAGCAGACTGAGGAGAAAGAAAAATCAGGTGTCAGGAAAGAATGGCCTGGGGAAGTGGGGAAGCAAAACAGCTGGGATGGGAGAGCTCCCATAAAGAGCAAAGCCAGACACTAATTCCACTTTTGGGAGGAAAGACTAAGACACATATTGCATTAAAGAGAGCTAAAAACACAGACTGCCTTCCCTAATGTTATTCTTCCATGCAAGCGGTTTCCATAGTGATGTCGCTTGATTGCAAGCAAGAGAGGAGATGGCCACAAGGCAATCTCTGCTAGGATGCTGTTCACACCATGAAAAAGCACGAGACCTCAAATTTCTTCGAGAAAAAACCCTGCAATGCAGTTGCTCAGTCCCCGAAGCGTGGCTGGGAAGGGAAGGGAAGGGTCGAGCAGCCTTGTCCTACGCCGGGGCAGAGCGAGGAGACTTATCCTCTCCAGCCTGGAAAGCCTGCAGAAAGCAAACCCCCTGGCTGACCCCACTACATCTGCCACCAACGGGCCCGCTGCACCCCAGCCCTTGGGGCGACTGTTCAGCAAATGTGCTTCAGACCTCCAGTCCATCATGGACATGGCCAGGAGAGACACTGGTAAGCTGGAAGAGCCGAAGAAATTTCACACAAACATTGAAGTGAAAGAATTCTTTCTTATACTTTCCTACACTTCACTCAACACTGATTAGTACATTAAAGAGCTTTATTGACCCCTGGCAGTTAAACGGAAAGCTTTCTTGTTGTAGCACTGAAAGAAGGGACAGATTTTCCAACAGCTGTCTAATATCTCTGACAACATGGAAGTGAAATAGATTTAAGGACCTCGGAAAAACATCCGAACATTTAGTGCCCAGTAATAATGAATTCCAATTTCCACTTGCAGAAACTGGAATTACTTTCAGTCTGTTCTACCAGCTTTCTAAATAAACATCTGGCACAATTTTATTTTTAGAAAAAAAAATCATCTAAAAGCAGGCTACTAGCTGACCATCTCTTTATTAACCCAGCTACAGAGGCACAGTGTTTGAAAAACGTTAGTGTGAACCCATGTGTCATGTTCAGGCCTGCAGGGAAAAAAAAAAAGGGTAACAATAAATAGCCAAATAACAGAATAAATGAGAGTCAATTTCACTGGGATTTGAGACACATCGGAACCCTTCAGATCCACGTACGGCAGTGTTAAGATCAATGGACAAAGTAAAAAACATCACAGTGTTTCCATCCTCCAGCTGCACACAGCACTCCTTGTTCTTAGATCAAGGCACTGTGATAAAGAAAGATCAAGCAAATGTAGCCCGAGGACCTGTGAACAGATGTCTGCTCCTTTCCTTGGTCCAGCCCAGCCTGCTACAGTTCATAGCTTAAAACCAACAACAAGATCAAGCAATTATTCCCTATATGCTTGTTATTGTCCTCCAATAAAGCAGCATCTAAAATAATAGCTTTTCTCCTGCCACCCAAGGTTGAGTACTGCAGAAAAATGTGTTGAAACTGATTAGGTTAGAGAGATAGGTCTGCATAAATTATTGCTGGAAGTCAGCTAAGTCAAAATAATAATAGCAGAGAAAATTAACTTTCAGATAAAAAAGCTACCTGCCTATGCTCTCATTTGTATACCGAAGCTTAACTCAGCAAATGAAGAATACAATTCTTGGGATGAAGCAGGTAACCCATGGATTCATGGTGATAGCTGTCACAAAAAGCAGGTCTACCATGAGATCAATTGGCCTCGAGAAGATTTAAATTAATTATTATTTTTATTATCATTATTTTTATCATTATTATCATGGAACCATGTTAAGATTTATACAACTTTTCTTGGTTGTTTTGCCCTATATGTCAGCAAGGGAGCCTAGATTTACAGATAATTAGGTAGAATACTTGAAGCGATTCAAGATTACCTTCCATACAGTTGAAAAGTGTATTTCTTTTCCTGAATTTCCTTTTTTTTTTTTTTTTTTTTTTTTTTTTTTCTCTTCTTTTCTTTTTTAAAAA
>VYXH01004344.1:114082-158315 GCA_013397275.1 Burhinus bistriatus | reverse complement strand
TTCTCTAGCAGAATGCTGTGGGAGACTGTGTCAAAGGCCTTACTAAAGTCCAAGTAGACAACATCCACAGCCTTTCCTTCATCCACCAGGCAGGTCACCTGGTCGTAAAAGGAGATCAGGTTGGTCATATCAGTCTGTTTGAAGGCAAGTGCATAGGGGATTTTGGAATATGTGTGTATGTGTGTTTGGTGGGCTGCATGTGCCCACCGATATGTACAATACTTTTCCCTTTGAGACACCAGGTGCTCAAGGCTACATTCCCAGAGCATGTGGGAGGTCTTTTACAGGGCTGTTCTTTGCCTCCATGGAGAGGATGCCTGAGTGTTGAGTGCATGCTGTTTGCCTTCCAGCCATGACATGTGCTTACATATTTTGGAGGGGAACAGCAATCTTTCTAATACAGACACAGCACTAAGCAAATGGCTCAGAAACACTCCCTATTTTCAATTAATTCAAACTGTTGAACATCTTTTCTGCTGGATTTTGAGCATGATGCGGTTCTGATGCATCACATTGTGTTAGGGCTTCACACATGATCTTTGCCCACCTCAGTTTCTGGCTTCCTGCAATACGAACAAGCCGACTTATTTTCTTATCAGATTCCCATTTCCCACCCCTGAGTCAGAAGAGGAATAAAGCCCTGTTATGGACAGCAAGATGCAAATAGCTTCTAAAAACTTGCTGCTGCCACAGTTCACCAGCTCCTTAAATTCAAGTTACTTCACTTTGTTTTCCCAAAGAAGTGTTATTGAAGCTGCTACTGGTTTAAACTCTTTTCCAAAGAGTGTGAGATGAGCAGAGGATGGAGCAGCAGCCAGAAATATCTGTATGCCACTGACAGACTTTTTCTGACCACTTTTTACCTTGAAGCTGGTGGTGGTGTGTGGATGGATGACAACCAGGGTGCAAATCATGCCGTTTGATTTGGAAGGTGTTGCTTCATATATATGATTCTTGTGCTCTGAAACGCATCATCTTCTAAGCAAAGTCACCTTCTAAGAAAGGTATGACGGCATCCAAACTGCCTGTTGTCCCAGACTCATGCTGACTCCTAAATCATGCCATGGGGCTGATTGAGGGAGAGTTTGTGGTCCCAGTTTAGGAATACTCTGACAATCTCATGGAGCAGACAGCTGCCTTCCAGTACCTGGGAATGGGTCAAGCTGCTGCTATGGAGAGACACATCATCTGGCACAGCTCCCATTGCTCCATGCCTCTTCAGCTCCCCCATGTATTTTAGATGCTACTGTACAGTGTATTTTAATATAGCTGCCAGCACAGCTTCAAGGAGGGAGACAGAGGAGTGTCGAGCAATATTGTTATAAACAAGCCTTTAACTCAGTATCGTTGTTTGACAGATTTGAGTTCTTGATCCTGCTTGTTTACACATAAGCACACACACACACACACACACATACATACACACACACTTAAATAACCTCTGTAGTTTAAAGCTCTGCTACTCCCTTTGTCCTTGTATCCTTTCCTCTAATGTTTATGACCCGTTTTCAAAGGCATGTGCTGGTATCTGATGATCTGTGTCTTTTCAAGTCTGCATGCAGACGTGCATTCTCACTGTCTGGGTAATGCTTCCAACAGACAGCCTTCCAACAGACTCCCTTTCCTCTTCCCTCCTTTGCCCCCTTCCCATGGATAAAAATGACTGATGAAGCCCATTACTTATCTATCAGATAATAGATCTACTTTGACATAGATTCCTTATAAAACTCTCTCTTAGCAAAATTTGTTCTGGACGCCAAGGAGGCATTGGGCTAAAACATTGCTTTTGTTGGGGGGTTAATTTAGCATTTAAATTCTATTTCTCTATTGACTTATTTTGTGGAAAATTGGTCCCCTATGCACAGCAGAATTTAGCTGATCCATACTTTTGTGATAAAGGAAAAAAGCAGAGTTACAGTAAAAAGATTCTCCCTGTAACGCTGACAGCATCATGGCCTGTAGACATGATTAAGATGCATGCAGCAAAATCCTGACACCCAAACTGGGGAAAGATGGTGCCACAAAAAGGGATTTAGTTACTTTTTGTTAGTTCTAGAGCATTGCCAGTGGTTAGGAGAGAGAAGCAACTGTGCTTTGTAGCTTTGGCCACATTTCAAAGCACCATGCCCTGCTGCACTAAGTACAGAACAGATCAAGCCCTGAAAGAATGCAAATCAACTGCAAGAGGCTCAATTCATTTCTGTATTTGGGGCCACGTTTCTGCCCTGCCCCAACAGTACTTTGATCCATTTGCACACTGTGTTTTCCAGCTGCATCAAACCCTTGCAAGCGCATCCAGACCCATAGAAACTCAAATTTGGTGATCGGTTCATGACGCTTTTTTGACAAATGGAAAGATGCTCCCAGATGAAATTCCAGGACTCCAAACCCAGGCCAATATTTCTAACACAAGGAATTGCCAGACCCTGCAAGGCACAACATCTGGAGTTACAGCAGTCGTTGCAGGGCCTGGTTATCAGACAGACAGCTATATACAGCCCAATGCATGAATAACTCCCATCCACTTTGTCCACCACATCAGAACACAGAGCAGAAGAGCTCTGAGGGAGCAACGGGGGCTGTACCCCAACATTGATCCCACTTGCCCTTCTCTCATACCTCCAAAGCACTCCCGCTGCTCTTGGTGCATGGGCATCCCCGGCTGGGTGATGGATGCACAAGTGCTTCTTTCCAGCAGGGATGTATGCCTGCAGCTCTACTGAGTGACTGGCTCTTCCAGACCCTTACAGGGGCATTTATTTTACATTCCTTTTTCCTACAGACTGATGTGCCTTCTCCCTGGGGGCTGCATGGAGTAGCAAGGAAGAGAATGGCAGAGGCTGTTTGGTACACATCCTTGTGGGGAATGTATAGGTTACTACAGTTTCCAATTTGGCATAGCTCCCAGAAATAGCTCTTGCAGAAATATATATTCCTGAAATGACCTAAAAATAACCCAGTGGCAACCTGAAGTATATATAAAGTTGGAAGATAAAGATACAGAAAGTGTAAAACACACTGCTCTGCCTGCATCTGTGTCCCAGTGAGCACCTTTATGGTGGTGTTATTCCAGCCCCAGGCTTCACGTCATGCCTCACCCACCCACCACGACACTCTGCTACTGGTTTGAAGGACTTGGCATGAAAGCAGCAGAAAGATTGCTACTGCCCGGGCTGGATCGAGAGGCATCCATGCCTTTGGATAACATTTTACGTGGGTGTATGAAACGAGCTCCTCATGAGATGTAAGGTCTTCTGGGAACCAGGAGGTCGAACTGAGGGGGGTAGCGTGGTTTGCCCCAGACTGGCAGCACCTCTTCCAATGCCTCAAGTAGAGGTCGAGTGTGTTGGTAGCACCATGTGGAGCAGAAACCAGGGCTCCTCGCTCCTCGTCCAAGGACCACTGCTCTTCACAAATGTTATAAAGCACTCAAAGAGAAAAAAACCCCATCTCCTCTCATATGCCATTAGTTTTAATATTACCTGCTATACAGAAATAGAGTTAAATTATCTTCAGCAGGTTTATCTCCATTTTTAACAGCGGTGTCTGAGAGTCAGCAGAGTCCTTCACAAATCCCATATCCAAAATGAATATATGAATATATTGAGAAATTAGCATGAAATGGACAATATGGCAAACTTATTTCACGTCTCCAGACAAAGACAAATGAAAATCAAGAATCTCTGCAGCATCCTGGAAAAAAAAAGCATCTTATTGAATAAATTACACTTGAAAAGGCAGCAGTGTTTTTTTAATGGTCAAAGATTGATTCTCAGAACCAGAAACCTGAACCAGCAATCAAAGTACCTGCTTCTGTCTGCCTCATACTGAGAGTTCTTCACAACAGGGCTGAGTAAATAATTTGCAGTAGATAATTTACTCGCAAAAAAAAGCTTTCTATTTTCACTTACTGAATGTCAGTACCCTGATTGTGGCTTCCTCTAATTTATTTGTAATTCAAATTTACTTGTCCAATTTATTATCTTTCTTCTTTCCTAACAGGTCAGATAGATAGACTGTGAAGGGTCTGCTACAAGTATTTCAACCTGCCTGTTCAAAAGAGGGCTGAGTTCATCATGAGTGGTATCACACAGGATTGTTTTTTTTCTCCATCTGCAGGAATGCAAATTTTGTGATCAGTGGAAGAGCTTTGGGTTGATAATGTAAATTTTATCCTGCTTGAGGGGCTTTCCTCAAAGCTTCAACCCTGGAAAAATGGTAGTACCGCAAGCTCTGCTGTCTATGTGCAGAGCTGAAATTAAATCTTCTTTTTATTACTTTCACTTGAAATAACGGCACCTGCATCCCCAGGCCGGGTTGCCAATGGCACAGTCAAAACCTCATTCAGTTGCCTGTGTGCCCGGGCTGTAGAAAAATTTCCCAAGGATCCGTGACCCCCGCTGTGTTAAGCAGTGTCCCTTTTAAATGTACTAATTGCAGAACACAGAATGAAGAGAAACGGTCACAGCAGTGGTGGATGAAGAATTTTTGTCCCTCATTAGGCAAGTTTAAGCTGGAGGCTCTGGTAGAGCTTTGTCATCTCAGCCCAGCACTTCTGCTATATGGCAGTATTCGAGCGTGCAAACTTCAAATGGGCTTTTCACGGGCGTTCATGCAAGCCAGGCTCCATCTCTCTAATGTCTGCAGAAAGCAAACAGAAAAGAGCTGGGAAGTCCGGGCAAAGGGAATCCATTTTCCAACCTCCAGCAACACTAGTGCACTTAATGTAATCCCTGTCTTGGCCCCTGGATGTGAGAGATGACTAAAAACCACAAACCCAGAAACAAGTCAGCATCAGCTAACCAGGTCTTGGGTAGGACACTAGCGCTTAATGGAAGTTTGCTACTATTCACACTGCTGCTTACCCTTCTTTCAGGTTACACAGTCAGATACAATCAGTGAAAATGTTCATGCAAATTTGAGCAGAAGATGGGTTTTAGAATTAAAAGCGAGGCTTTAACTAGAGAGCCTTTTTGAGAAATGACCGTCTCAAGTAGCATTTCTGTAATTGTTTTACTGTAAAAACCAATAAAAATTAAGCAAACCTTGGTTACCAGTTTCATTCATCTTCTCCCCTTTGTTTACCTGTTTGCTTGTGCGGATGTGTGAGGGGTGAGGTATATGTGTACAGTTTGGTTTTGTGTTTGAAATCCTAGTGGTTTCACAGCCATTTTCCCGTGCTTGTGGGCTCTGCCCCAAGGGTTGATGAAAACCCTTCTAGAGGGTTGAAGGTATCCAGGTGTGGATAGGCAGAGGTAAAAGCTGCGCACAACCAAAGAGTCAGCTCCAGTTTTGTTCAAAATCCCAAATGAAGGGCTGACAACAATGCTCCTGGCTCAAGCAGCAATTGCCTCTGAAACCCATAGGAATGTTTTCCTCTCATTTTGGTCTTCATTTTCATGGGCCCTTGCACTTCTCAACCCTGATCTTAGGTCAGAATAAAGCACCAAAATAATGCAAGAGGGCTGCGCAGAGGAAAGCAGGGCAGAGTCCTCGCAGACGCCCTGTCTCACAACACCCCAAATCTGCCTAGTTCAATGGCATCACTGAGCAATCGTCCCCACCCTCCACAGTCCTGCCAGCCTCTGGGGCAGCACAGCCTTAATTGCAATGCATCAAGGGCAAGGACATGAAATATTCACATGCCCAGGCACCAGATCCAGCCATGCTCCCTGAGACCTCGGCAACAAGACGCCTCCATGAGCCATTTCTTTCTGGCTCCGGCCAGCCTTCAGCCAGCTGCCTGGCAGCCGAGAGGCTCTTAATGAGCATCTCTCCCCCTTGGCAGCACTGGCTGAAGGAGACCTCAGCTGAGAGGGAGAGCTGCTGTATCAGGCTGAATTACCCTGACTTATTCTTTGTGCATCTAAAAAGACATAACTGCTATTTAGAAAAACTCATAAACCAACAGCATATCCAGCATATAAAAGGCAGAGCAGAAAAAAAAAGCACAGCATGAATCTATATTTTAAAATAAATTTCATTTATCCCAATTGCCCCTTTTCTGAACCACTGATAGAACAAACCTTCACAGTAAAAGCTGTGGAGGGAAGGGAAGAAACCAAGGCCCTGTGGATAATTCAGGAGTGATGTGCTGTGCATGAGAAAAGGTACTGAAAAATGCATGAGAGTAATTTTTTTTAAAAAATAGACTGTGGAAATGCTCGCTTCCTTGGAACAACCAAGAGCAATAAATAGAAAGAAGCAAGACTGCAAAGAGCCCAAAACTGAGAGCAGAAAGCTCTCAAAAACCTGACTGGTTGGAAAAAAGAGGCCCTGGAAGTTTTCAGAGAGGAGCAGATGAGCTACGAGGACATACTTGAAGAGGGTCCCATGTTTTGCACGTGGCCGAGGTCAGAGCACAGAAGGAGGCTGTAGCCACCAACACAAGTGAGGATTTTTGCTCTGGGTTAGAAAGAAAAAAAGTCAGGACTAGAAAAAATGTAACAGGAAGGCATGCCACGGCCAGCTCCTCTTCCTCGCGATGCCCGGCCCCAAGCCGCCACAAAGGGGAATGACAACTGGAAGTCAGCACGGCAGCAGGGAATGAAGACGTACTGCTGAAGCACAGCCTGCCCAAGATGAGTGTGACACTGGTTTTGTGTGACTGTCATACTCGGACTGGTGTCCAGGAGCCAGAGATTAGTATAACAATGACATGGCAGCGGATTGAATTTCCTCAATGGCAAAGGCGAGCTGGAGGGACTGGGGATGAGTGTGCTCGGTGTCAGCTCGAGTGAGCAGCGATACTCCCCAGTGTAATAAATGCCAGCCTTCGCCACACTCCATGGTTTTTTTTTTTAACCACAAAAAATACTTTGCTTGCAACACACAAGGTCACCAAAGAGGTGCAGGGGCTACACTTGAAACCCAAAGAATGCAGGGATTCAGCCAGGAAAGAAAAGATTTTGTTTGCAGCTATGTCTATAAAACAAGATTGAGGGTGCCATTAGGCATCAGGCACTGCCCGTCTGGTGAAGTGTTTCCTGAGCCTGTAGGTAGACTGCAAGGAAAGTGAACTGGGTAATCACCTTTCCTGGGGCATCAAACACAGAGATGGGGCTGGGGGCAGAGAGAGTAATTTAGTGCCACACTGCCTGCCCGGTTATTTAGCAGGTGTGTGTGTTGTATGTGTGAGTGTGTCCCTGTGCACACCTTTAATTAGCCTAGATATCAAATGACTTCATCACAGTCTCTCTCTCGTGATTTTTAAAGGACCCCTCTGTTGTGCCTTTTACTGACAGATTTGTAAAGGAGCTGGGAAACCGTGGGGTTGTGCCCAGCACTGATGCCCTTTCCCAGGACTGGGAGGCAAAGCATCCCCAAGCGGGAGGGAGGCAGGAGCCCGGGGGGAGCCCCCGATGCGTCTCTCTGCCCTCTTCCTGGCAGCCACCAGCAGAAGAAGTGCAATTACGGCCCAGGTCAGCCCAGCTGATGCCCAGTTCTCAGACCCTGATGGAAATCCTCGAGTCAGGGGGCGAGCGTCTCAGCTGGGTAGAAATAACGTATGAAAACCATCCCAGCTCATGCAGGCTCCAGAGTCTCACCAACCGCTCCAGGACTAAGCTGGGGAGAAGCAGGGACTTTGCAACAAAATAAAGGTAGCACCCTTTGTTGTGCCCACATGGCAAAGCAAGATGCCCATTCGAATCCGTGAGACTGGTGTTTTCTTGTGGCAA
Organism: Burhinus bistriatus; assembly: GCA_013397275.1. Taxonomy (NCBI): domain Eukaryota; kingdom Metazoa; phylum Chordata; class Aves; order Charadriiformes; family Burhinidae; genus Burhinus; species Burhinus bistriatus. The sequence continues at coordinate 150,636 of VYXH01004344.1, read as the reverse complement.
GGGCCAGAGTGCCTGGCTTGGGAAAACAGGAGGAAATACAGCCAGAATTTCACAATCCTGGCCAAATGTGGTCACCTCCACCCATCACTTTCTCTTCAAGAAGGATCCTCTATGTGCTGGTAGTCACAATGATGTTACCACGTTTCTAAAACTTTTTTGGTATAGTCAGACCTGGTCAGCGTATGACGAAGCCAAAGCACAAGCTGACAAGCACAGGACTGACTCTTATGTGTTGGTCATATCTTCCTTCCCCACAGATATGTGGGTAGGAAGAAGAAGTCTCTACAAAGCCCCTGAAACTGGTGAAAATTAGAATTGACTGAAAAGGGGAATTATGGGGGGAAAATAACACTGCTAATTTTTTTATTTCACCTGAATCCAGAGGAGAACCGATTTCTTCCCCTTGTATTTCTTTGAATTATGGAAAGGAAATTCCACACGAAGTTGTTTTGTTCTCTTCAAAGCTGTTGGTAACTTACATGTTGATGAGTTACATGTTTCATGTTACAATGTCAGAAGGAAAGGTTGAGTCTTTAAAATACTAATTTTTTTCTTTTTTTTTTTTGCATAAAAATGAATGAATTCTTTGTTCCTTTCATTTTGACATGCTCTGTGGAGAGTGTATGCTCAGCAAGTCTAAAAAACTTTTGGGACAACCTGTCACAGCCTCTAGGAATAGACTAAATAAGTATTAACCAAAGCATGAAATATGAAACACAACAACGCAAGACAGAATGAAGTGAAACTCTGCTCTGATTTCAAATCATGCATAAATAGATTTGCTTGCAATCAGCACAGTGCCTGATTTTTTTTTCCATTTCCCTTGTATTTCGCTTGTGCTATCTTTTTCAGGCAGGAAAAATAAAGTGGTATCTCAAAATATTCAACTTACTCGAAATGAAATGATTTCTGTTATTCTAAGCCAGACCCCATAAAAAATGGACAAAGAAAACTGTTTAGAAAATTGGTACCCATTTAATGTGCACTTTCCACTGCTCTTTCTACCAAAAACATTGTCCAGTCAGGAAGTACTGATAACCCTCCACGGCCAGGTTTAAAGATGAAGGAACTAAAAGTCAGTGGTTGAGTTCAGGACCAGTTTCTAATAAATATTACCCATCCCTTAAAGAAAAACTCAGTAAAGTATAAAATCTTTTAGTGCATTTTTGAAAGGAGATATCCCTTAGCAGCAGTACTGATGTCTTTCATGGACATTTGCAAATTGCACATCTTTTCCAAATTTCCTACAACAAGGATATTTTCGAGCAATAAAAGAGGCTTGGTGAGTGGCCAGTAAGTGAGGTTCCTGCAGTTGTTGTTTTACAGGTTTCAGTAAATCTCACACCTCAGGATATATTTCAGCCCCTGTTAGATCCTGCCTGCTGCAGTTGTGTTGCACTGATGTCTTGCTGAAGAAAGGTTAGCAGAAAGCATATGACGCTGTTTTTGTAGCAAGTGCAGTTACGTTCTGTGTATTATTTTCAGGTTTTAAGTCAGCCTTACTTAAGAGACCAGTGCCGCTGTCTCCTGAGGGGTTTCCTTCCATTCCCCTGAAACTGCTGGTGTTGCCGACAGCCAGGACTGGAGAAATGGCTGAGTGGACCCTTGGGCAGCTCCAAGGTGGCAATTCACGCTTTCCTTTATTTTTAGTGTGCACATTAATATCACCCCAATGCAGATACCCAGTGCTTTTCACTCTGCTTTAAGGGGCTCCACAGGCCTTTGCTGGTGAACCAGCTGTCAGTGCACACAGGCCATGGCTGAGATTTGGAAATTCATGTGAACTCAAGCGGCTTCCAGTGCTATAGAAAGCAGCGACATCTTCCACCCTCCTTCCTGCCTTCCCCTTAAAAACATGCCAAAAATCCCATCGCTTTTGGTGATAGACCTCACCGCAACATAGCTGCGCCTGAAAAAAAATAAATCACAGATGCACACTCTGCCTTGCAGCTTCAGCTGGGAGAAATGAGAGTCGCAAGCTCTGGAAATAAATCTGCCTCTCGCTCAGCACCAGATAACCGACAAGTGTTCGTCCATCTGCCGTAAGCAGTCAAACTGTGAGTTTGCTGATGTGATATTACAGTGGCATAATTGACTGAGGCTTTTTGGCCCGTGCTCCATAATCCCGCACTGGCTCTCCCACAGCAACATTCAGGGGGCGAGGGCTGAGGGGCAGAGGCACTCCTCGAGACTGGGCTGGTGGAGCTGGGTGGCAGCAACACGAACGGATGGCTGGAGCGGGGACGTTGCCCGACCATGTTAGTGCTTTCTGCCAGCAGCAATGACGGAGGAAGCTCTCCGCAGCTGTCCCTCAGATCCCTGTGCCACATAGTCAAAACCCTTTCTGCTTCACGGCTCGTCTGTAGTCACTTGTATCAGTTACCGACCCCGGCACCGAACTTCTGCCTTAGCCTTTGGGTATCAATCCCTTTTGTCATCACTTTTCCCACTGGTGTCCTTAAATGGACACAAGACGCGGGTGATGGTAACACATCCCTGCAGCATCCATGGCAGCCGGGCGGTGTGACCCACACACTGGCAGGGCCCACGGCCGCGGCAGCAAATGTCCTTGCTTCCTGGTGCTTCTCAAAAACTTTGCTGCTGGTGGAGGGGCCGAGCAGGAGGAATGCTCTTGTGCCCCATGCTGGCATCACTTGGCATCACCACCACTGCATCTACCAGACTGGGGCAGCCCAGACAAAGACCAGCTGAGAGTCCCAGGGCCAGCTTGCTAGCTCAGGGGTGAAGTAGCACAGTGATCGGGAGGAGATGAAAGCGATGCTGCATCCACTGCAAATGGAGACACCGAAGAAAGCGTAGGGTAGACTACACAGAAGTTGTAGCTCATTAAAGGAAAACATGCTGAGATATTTTTATGTTGCTGTTACTTACAAAAGAACCAGTTAAAACAGCTTATTATGGTAATTACAGCAATGTAAAGAGAGACCTAGCAAGGATTACAGCATTTTAGTACACCATCATCACGGCTTAAGTGAAACATATTTAGGACTCAAACAAGGCATCTCCCACGTGCCTGGGCAGGGCGAAAAAGGAGCAGAAGATTCCTGCCTGAGCTGCTCAGGTGGCTACAAGGTCCTGAATTTGGCAGAAAAGCTGTTGGTGGCGGCTCATCGTGAGGCAGAGGATTGACCAGAGGAGGCTGGGGTGTGGGGCTGGCACTGCATGGTGGCCAGTGCTTGGTGGGCCATGGGGGAGCCAGGGTGGCAGGTGAGAAGGGGCAGAGATGGGCAGTGGGGGACATGGGGCCTAGGCAGTTGATCTTGTGGTGAGCAGGTGTTTTAAAGATCTATCCATCACCACCTCCCACTCTGTCTGATGAAGGCATCATGAATCAAGAAAGAGGCCGTGAAGACCCATCTCCACCACGTGACCTGGTGCCTCTGATAAATCCCCCGCTTACATCTCCAGCTTCCAGCCACCAAGAGGAACTGGACCGTAGAATTTAATGGCCCTGGTGGGATTTGTCCTCCCTTAATTTATCCAATCCCTTTCTGATACAGAATTTATGTTTTCACCCCTGGAGGTGGTGTCATCTCAGACTGTGTACTCCTCTGCACCCAGATTTATACCAGCTTCTAGTTGAAAACTCTCCTTTAACCCTTTACACTCTAAGTGCCAACTACTTGGTCAGATTTTGATTTTGGTAGAGCCCATCTTTCCCAGGGAGTGTCGTCCAGGAATTTCCCAAATTCTTAAAAAAAATCCAAACTCCTCTGCCCTATACATGTGCAGGGAGTGTCCCACAGTACATTACCTGCAGCCATTTTATTTACTGGCACCCACCAATCTTCCCTGGCACTCTCAAGTCAGTTATCTAGATGCTTCATGAGGTCTGCCACCTTCACCACCACCATGTGTATGGTGGTGAAACCCACACAGCTATCACAAACCTGGTTTGGCCACCCAGGGCTCAGGAGACAGCTTGTTTCTGGGGTATATGAACTGACTGTGGTGTATGTAACTTGTATTCTACTTCCACAAGGTCATGGGGATTTTGTAGGTGATGCTCAGTGCAGTACTCTCAAACCTACTCCTCAGCTGGATTTTTACCTGCATATTGCTTTTTTAACAGCTGCTTTACTTTTCTTTGAATTATTTCTTCATTCACGGTTTTTGGAGGAGCCAGAGCTGGAGAAGCCAGTGGCCATCTCCTCTCCCACAGCTAAACTACTGCTGCAGCCAAATTCTTCTCACTTGGATTGGATCCTGTAGTCCCAGGGGCACCCGGTTCAGCATAAACTGTAAATGAGTTACTGCAGATCATGTTTTCTCTCGAAGGAATAACACACAGATTTGGATTCACACAACCTGATTCCAGTCTCCTAAAAGGAAGCACGGCATCAAACAAAGCATTACTCAGGTTGGGTTGTCAGCTTACAGCGATTTAAGGTATGTGAGAAGCCAGGCCAGCCAACAGCATCCATTTCACCCCTTAGCAAACATCCAGATTGTGCTTGCCATGCTGAGAGTGAAGTGTCCTTTCAGAGACGACGCATGGAGCTCTCCTCCAGTTGCACTGACTGTAAACGTGGCACAGAAGAAGCTCGAAAAAGGACAGGAACACATTTTCCTTCTTTAATTCAATTTAGGAAATTTAGAAAGGGCACTTGGTGACATTTTTAGGAGTGTTGACACTGGGGTGACAATGATTTTGCAAGCAAATGCATGCGAGAGCATGATCTGCATTCCCGTATTCAACAAGGGCATCAAGCAGTGGCATAGAGCTGCTCTTTTCAGGTCCTCGCTCTTATTAAAAATAGGGGACTGTGTAGTTTCCAAATGTAAAACAAGTGGCTAAACCACTCCTTAATTTACTTAAGACTCTCTGCTGAGCACATCCTTATTCCCATTTAGCAGAATTTACCGCATACCAACCTGAAAAGCTTCTGTGAATGTGCTCCAGACCAGCCCTTCATTGGCCTCTGGTGGCTTTCCTGCCTGCAGTAACATGCACAGGTAATGTCGCTGCATAGAAAACATGGAAATTTGTGAGATCTGATGCAAAAGTAGATGACCATAGCGTTCCCTCCAGGCGACCGAAATGACTGCTCCTGGGGGAGCGTGTAGAAAACCCTTGCTGCAGCTGGGCCCCTGCGGGAATGCCAGCCCCCGGCAGCTAGTACCCAATGTGGACAAGATTTACACCCGTGCTGCGTGTGCCTACGCTTTTGGACAGAGGTGCCCCTGCTCCGAGGATGCTGACACTTGATCTGCATTATCGCAGATATGTGGCGATCAGCTGAGCACCTTTATTGCGAACGAGCCTGAGAGTATTGGAGAGCTGAAGCCAGCTTAGGTTTCTACTTCTGCAGCCGCCAGCAGGTGCAGTGACCCTCCACAGCCAACTCTGGTTCTGAAAACTGCTCTCTTCTACACAGGCAATTAAACCCCTCATGTGCAGCCTTGACATTAAAACATATTTAAATTTAAAAGCAATGTTTAGTAATAAAGTTGGGGGGTTTTTTACCAGTTTATTTGGATGCCAGAGTTGAGCAGAGACCTCAGGGCTGGCTGATTCATGCCTGTTTCATTTTTCCATTCAATCCATTTTCTCTGAAAAGGAGACATAAGCAGTGAAGCCAATATAGTTTTATTGGATCCAATGCACTGCCGCTAAAACAAATATATGTACACTCAGGCCACTACACTTTTATTAAAACAAATAGAATTTAATTCAAACCAGCATTCAATAGCTACAGTTTGGTTTTTGATGTTTTAGGTTTTCTTTAAAGAGATGAAATTAAATCCTACCAATACTTTTGCTCAATATGTTTTCACAATCAGATTCATTTGACCTAGACAATATATATTTATCATAGGTAACACATTTTTATTAAAAAGAAATTTACAGAAACTAGGTTTCTTTTGAACGTGCAGACACAAACCCTAACCTATTGTAAGATTAGACCAGGAGAAGAAGTGAGAGAGCCTTGATTGTTATTTTTTATGCTGTTAAAAGGCAATTCTACTTAGGATTTTTTTTAAACTACTACACTTGGCATGATAAATGTCTTCACAGAAAAGAGGCATTTAGAAGTCAGTATACTTCTAGAAAAAAAGATACTTTGTACAGACCAGCAGTGGAAACAAATACAGTGCTCAATACAAACAAATGCAGCCATCAAAGGATTACAATAAATTCAAACAAGAACAAGGGAACGAGGGCTTGTACCTGAATCAAGGTGAAGATGCAGGGGACAGTATTTAGAAGAACCAGCCTGTGGTATCAGAAATCTAAAAAAGAAACAGAAAAAAGCTCAATACAGACATGAAACTGAGTTGTCATTTACAATAGTGATATTGACTTAATTACATTTCCACACCTGTGTTTGTAGATGAGATTTTTACGGATGCCAAGGGGAAGTCTATTTCCTTTTTTCACTAAGTGCTCCTGCAAATCAAGCCTAAGTCTCCATGTGTGTCTAATAAAAAACGCAGTTTTACAAAACCCTGATTTTGCATTTCCAAAACCTTTTCAGCTCTTTATTCATTGGGATCCACCCTTTGATCTGGAGAGGTTATTGTCTTGCTTAATCTCCTCTCTTTCTACTTCAGTTTCTCAGAGAACAACGCAGGATTTTAGCAAAAGTGTGTGTAAAAACATTCACCTTTTTTCTTGATGACAATTTGCGAAAGAGGGACTGGTCCTGCTGTGCAAGTCAAGCTGTTTTCTCCACCAGGGAAACCACTCTGGGGAGGCTGTTGAGATATGTCCAAGTGACGATGGAGCACACATTTCACTCCAAGTCAGGAGAACATGTGCACTTAACTCTCATGGGTTCATTTGAATTTCTTTCCTCTGTTGTTAGTGAAGTTTGGTATGAAAAAAGAAAACTATTTTATGATCTTGTATGAGAATTAGCTGTAGCAGGTAGTAACAGCCTCCTCTGAGCTCATAGTGGTAACAGAAATGAGGATGCCAGCACTTGAGACCATCAGAGTGGTGCCTTGGCTGTATTCAGACCTGCCACAGTTGGAAACAGGCACATCCACGACCACTGAAGCATAATTTTGGTTGCTGCTTGAGCCCCCCCCCCAAGGCTGACAGAAGATGCTTGGTTTATGAATGTCTGGGTGGGGTTGGTGTCAGAAGAGAGTGCATATGAATACACGGTGGCACAGGGAGGTTTGGCGAGGGGAGCGTCCCCAGTTTTTTCCCCTGCATCCTAAAAGGCTCTGTATCATGTTGACCTTCCCTCCTGAACCAAGGGCTCTCTCTGGAGTGTCAGTCAGGAAAGCATCATTAGATAGGAGTGGTGGGGGAGCACTATCCCCTCCATATGGGCTGAACAGCTGCCTTTGCAGACTTCCCAGCCGGGGGAGCAAAGGATTAAGTTCAAGACCCATATCCAGACATCCTCCCCCACATTGCGCTGAGTGGCAGCACGGCGCAGGTGACAAAATGCTTCCACTATTTCCAATTCACTTTGTCAGAGACCGGCTACAGCTCCTTTGCCTCCTTCCCAGTGACGACGTTTCCAGTCAACAGCTCAGCAGCTGCGGCTGCCCGTCAGGCTTCTCCTCCCTGCCAGCCCAGTGCAGAGAGAGGAAAAAAACCCGACCCTACTCCGAACAATTTTAATTAATACTGACATTTATCAAGCTGCAGAGGAAGCAACTGCTGCTCGTTGCTTGGGTTTACGTGAAAATAGTAGAAATAAATGGAACTGTCATAAAGTTGTAGACCATCCCGTCTTCATTACAGGTAACGCCTGGGAGAAATGAATTGTGAGCAGCAAGAGATACAGGAGCTCATGGAGAGGCTGATGGACTGCCTAAGCACTGAGGCTTTCTCTGAAAGGCAGGCTATTTCCTAAATCATGTTGCCTTCTTCACTTGTAGACATGTGGGTGTACTTGGGATGCCTGGAGATAAGCTGTGCACAGTGACCCAGTAAATGTCATCCAGGTCTCTGCTGCGTCACACACCACTCCAAAGGTGTCCCTCACGTGTTTTGGACATGCCATGCTCCGAATATCCTCTGAGGCTTTCAAAGCCCACGTCTGAGTCCTCCGAAGAGCTGCTGATCGCCTGCCTCACATCTGCCAAAGGATTACAGCGCCATGACCTGGAGGCATATACACCTCCAACAGGTCTGATACAGGCTTGCCACGGTAGAAAGACCAAATAACTGTACTATGTTGCTGCAAGATGCAAATCGTACGTGCTTTTTCATGCAAAGCATATAAAAAGTCTCCGCATCCTTACAAGCCACCTTACACATTTGCTGATCATTCACAGGCCTTGTAAATGTTGTTGTAGAAGCTGTAGTATTATCACAGCTTTCTACCAGGGCAGCCTTTGGATGTTTCTACCTGCTTATTGACAGCTCTTCCTTGAACTCCTCTGTAGCATTTATTTCCTAGCAAAAACGTAAAGCATGGAAGAGAATAATGTCTTGTATCCTGACTCCCAGAGGTGGAAAAAAAAATTGCTCTTTCTTCACAGACTTGTTCCTGCACCCCAAGTATCCTTTACTTTAGCTTAAAAGCAACAACAAAGAAATAAACAAATAAATAGGAAGTTTCTGTATGATGGGACACTAGTATATGTGATTTTCTTTGCAAGATCTAATATCTGATCTGATGTGCAATGCTAACTGGTCTGTTATATGCTTAAAATACATCCTATCTGTGAAAACCCTCAAAACCAGTATACCACGAACCTGTTAAAAATGAATATTTTAAGCAAGGGATTTGTAGGGCAGGAGAAGCTTACCTGTAATCTCCCTGGGAAAAGTATGTCCTCCTGTGGCCCCAGATAGTTTCAATGAAGACTTGCTGGGGCAGATATCACTGGCGTTGGTTTGTTGTTCTGATACAGACCTGCAGCTCTGGATTGACACTTCAGTACTCTTCAGAATGTCATTTTTGCCTTTAATGTCTCCAAGTAGCTCTATCTTTCAGGGAGCAAACCACATAATCACTCACCAGTGCTTTCTCAAGCTCTGAAATAGGGCCAAAAGCAAAGGAAAACCCAAATCCATATTCACTTTTCTACCCCGCAGACATACTGTGTGAGTGGACTGATGAATTTCTGTAAAGCGCTCGGAAATTACAGAACTGGATCCTGATGTTAAATAACTACAGACCCTCAAAGTGATAGGCACCCCACACCCCTACACACAGAGTCATGTACAGTGTAGGAATCCGGATTCAGCTGCAGCACTCGACATGTCAGGATATCTTCTGTAACCCGTATTTTTAATGCAATTGTTTAATACAGTACAATAAAGCAGTCATCCTGCAGTGACTTTCAAATGAGCCCTCTGATCCTGAAAAAGCACTGTGAATGATAAATTATTCTTCCTAATACCGCTAAAGTAAAATCCACCTCTTTTTTCTCCTTTAGCTCTAGCCAGCAGCAACTGTTGGTGGCTGATAGCTACAGACAGCACATTTCCCTTTCAGGAAACAAATATTGTTTTATTTCGTAGGAAAAAATATCCCCTTTAATGTCAGCTATAAAATACAGTAACTGGTCTTCAGCAATACATTGAATTATACACACCTAACTGTATTGGAGACTATAAATTCATCAGATGGTCCTGGCCAGGGGGCTTGTGGAGTGGAAGGGATTTGTCTCTCGTCCCCCTCCAGGGAGAACTGTCACCCTGGCACTGAGATATTGCTTAAGCGGTGGCTCTCCAGGGGCGGAAAAGGCAGAACTTGCTGAGTCTGTTTGCGATGTGCTTATCTATTATTGACATTCATACCCTGTAATAACTCAGGGAATAAAAATAGAAAATGTGCCCATTCAAAACATCTTTGGATCCTGAAATGACAAATTTCTACTGCAGGAAAGAGACTGATTGGGTTCCTGCCAGTCCAGTCCCCGTGGGCAAATACCTTGCCATCTTCTGTGGTAAGTTTTTAGAAATGCACATGATTGTGGGGATGTGTCAGAAAACATAAAAGAAAATCATAAGCAGTCTTAATGTCACTGACATGGCATTAAAGTCTACTAGCAGCTGTTCAGCAGAGTTACATCATGCATGGTGGTAAAGATGATCTTTTTTACATTTCCTAGTATTTACTATTTATTTTTATCTATTTTTGGGAGCCTGGTTCTATTACCTTTCCCCCCCTGACATTCTCCTCTGACCTTTTCTTCCAGCTTCTCTTGGTACCATAAGGTGCCTTCTTAACAGCTTTTAAGCAATATTTCATATTTAGCCAGCTTTGTGCTGATAAAACAACCTCAGAGTTAAATCTCTTTTTTAACTATGTTTTAACAGAGAAAATAAAAATTAGCATGGAATGTAACAAAATATATTTTTCAGGCTAACGAAACAGGTTAAGTTGTTGGGTTTTTTTCCATACTGGTAAAGATCTCTTTCAGTGCTCCGTTATTTCCATTATGGCTTGCATTGTAATTCCTAATCCATGTCAATTTTGAGCAACTACTTGCCAGTTAAAACACAATATAGTCTTTAAAATAAGAAGTGTCCTTGTCTATACTAATGAACTGCTTTGCTCGATATAACTAACTTTCTACAGTACTTTTTGCAGTGTCTACCGCTACTTTACCTTCCTGTACTTCTCTCATCCACTGAGTTTCATTTTCAATAGTTCTGTCAGGTACAACAAAATTACCTGATATGAAACCTCAATAAAATGATGAGACTATTTCTTCTGAAGTTACCTTTCTGGGAGAGTTTTGGTTTAGCTCCCAAAATATGAATCGCATCAGCACATCATTTGTGTAACAAGGAGTTCTTTGATCACAAATTTCTGTCAAGTCTACGTGACTAATTCAGTGGGTTTAGGTCAATATTGAGACTACGGCCTTATTGCTTTTAATGAGCCATTTTTATTATAAACCTACACATCATGTTTATTATTTTTATTCACAGAATTTTCATTAGAGATCTGTGCCCGAGATTTATGCATCACTCATTACAAGACAATAGACAGATTATACTTGTTATAAATCATGCAAATTTGGGGACAAATTTGACCTGATGCAGTGTGCATTATTAGTTCATGAAATGCTAACATTGGGTTTATAGCCCCTGTGTCTGTATGGGAGACTGGAGGTGTAAGCTAACGCAGGGAGAAAAGCACAGTATACCCCTAATTTCAGTCTATGCCTCTCTGCCTTAATGTAAACAATCAATCATTATAGAAGGAAGCACGATACCGATCCTTTCCCCACTGAGGTCAAGTAGTGACTTTAGAGAACCTGATTCACTGACAGAAATGATAGACAATTAGTGCATGCTGTGTTTAATTGGAATGAATGAACTTGATTGTTTGGTTTCCAATAATGCAAAATAAATGGTACATAAATCCATTAATAATGAAGAATCTTTGGTTGTTTCTTTGCTGTTATTTTTGATACTCAGAAGTGGGTCACTCGGTATGTGCATAAACAAAGAAGATAAATGGCTAGAAGAGGAATGAATTTTCCATAACCTGATTATAGGATACGTCTGGCTCCTCAGAGAATGTTATAGCGCTTAATGATTTTGTTGTTGCTGTTCTTAATGTGTCTAATGTTTGCTGTTTAAGAAAATCAAGAAAAATGTTAAAAGGTTGCTCCAGAAGGGAGCTGTCAGCCAGGAGGAGGAGACAGCCTTGTTTAGCCAACAATTTCTCCGCTGGCAAACTGAAGAGAGAAGACTCCTCCCACCGCCAGCCCAGGGTAAAACCTCACTGGATCTAAAATGAGGGGCCAGTAAACTGTGCGATGTGATGCCCAAAACCCTGCTCCCATGACTGCAGCCCAGAGCCCCTGCTGGAGGGTGCATGGCACAGCTGCATGTACACAAGCTTCGGGTACGTGCCCCCTGGCAAGCCTTGTGTGTGCTCAGGGACCTGGGGTCAGGGAACAAATCCCAGCAGCCTGAGTTTAGATGTACCCGTATAGACCCAAGATGCCCCATTTTTCAGCATCCTCTTCCCCAGAACCGAGCATTGTTGCTGCTGAGAGCCGTAGCACCCCTACGCTGGACAGGACCAGACCTTGCACACACGATCTGACCTTCAGCGCACTTGCATTCTGTGCCTAGGAAACCAGGTTCAGTCTCTTTGCTGTCTGCCCGCTCGCAATTCATACCGTGCTGCAGTATAGGAGGGATCCAGGTGCTGGAGTGTGTCCAGAGAAGGACAACAAAGCTGGTGAGGGGTCTGGACGGCATGTCTTATGAGGAGCAGATGAAGGAATTGGGATTGTTTAGTCTGGAGAAGAGAAGGTTGAGGGGAGACCTTATTGCTCTCTACAACTACCTGAAAGGAGGCTGTAGTGAGATGGGAGCTGGTCTCTTCTCTCAAGTAACTAGCGATAGGACAAGAGGAAATGGGTTCCTTTTTGCGCCAGGGGAGGTTTAGACTGAATATTAGGAAAAAAATTTTCACTGAAAGAGTTATCAAGCATTGGAACAGGCTGCCCAGGGAGGTGGTTGAGTCACCATCCCTAGAAGTGTTTAAAAGTCATGTAGATGTGGTGCTTAGAGACATGGTTTAGTGGCAGACCTGGTAGAGTAGGGTCAATGGTTGGACTGGATGATCTTAAAGGTCTTTTCCAACCTAAATGATTCTATGATTCTATGATTCATATATGACAAGAAATGAGTCTCAAGCAGTGCTGCTGCCATGTCCAAGCTGCAGAGCTGGTCCCCCAGAGTGGGCTGCTGTCCTGTGGCAATGGCCCCACGCCTCCCCATCCCTGGAAACCGTTGCAGGGAAGAGACCGAGAATAGCCTGTTCTTAGCCCAATGTGTCATTTGGTTGGTGCTGTAATACAAATTTAGCTGTGGATGTGTGGATGTCCCTGGATCCCACCGTTTAGATTCAGGCTCTGCAGTCCCATTAATTTGTGCCAGTTCTTGGTACCAGCATCCCCCAGTCCCTGTGCAAAGTTCACTTTTCTCCCCAGCTGCTTTATCAAAACACAATTGTTCCCAGGATAGTGTGTGCTCTTTTGGCAGTGGCTGTGAGACTAGACTTAAAATACTAATGGGTTGTGTTATTATTTTAGCATGCCACTAGTACAGTTCTGTGCAGTGCAAACTAGGGGAGGGAATTGGCAGATGTTAAGAGATCGTAGCAACAAAAGTTGAAAAAAGATGCATTGACAAAGAAAAGACAGTTCCCTAGCCTGAAGTGCTTTCTGCCTGCCAAATTGTGAAAGTCTGCTACAGACAAATGGAGCCATGAGGACACCTAAGAGAGAAGGAGCAAAAACCACGTATAATATCATGCAAAGGCTCCTTTGTAGTGTGAAATGACAAGCACCTAACCAAAGCAGCTGCTATTAGCAATCCCCGAAATAACAGTTAGGAGGATGATGACAGTAATAATATACCTTTGAAGGATAAAGCCTTTATTAAGGAAAAATTAATGAAATTAATTCCTAGTATTACTCAGTAATTTGTCTAGGGTCACACAAAGGTTGAATTTGACTCTGTTTAGAGTCAATATTTTTCAGGAGTCTGCATCTCCTTAAGAAATAAACTATTTATTTCTTGCAGTTGTGTTTGCATTTTGTATAGCTACTGCCATAATATCATCAAGCTGGTCTTTGTTAGCGAAGGATCCTTTTCACATCGCTCACCATTTTAGTTCCCATAACAACAGAATACAGTTGTAATATGGAAACTCAGCTTCTCTCCCATCTTTTGGGGTAAGATTGTTTCCTCCACTTACAAAGAAGCTTGTATAATGCTAAAGGTTTGTGCAAACCTGAAAACTTGTGGAAACACAGTAGGTAATCTGATCATATTCCATATTTAAACAAGATCTTCAGATGAAGCAACAATTTCAAATGCTTACAGCTTTTGGCTTTGGTATAGCCAGAAATTGTTATACCATATCTGCATTTTCTAATTAAGATATGAAATGCATGTTTTTGAATGTGCCTTTTTAGATTCCAACAAATTCATTGTGTGTTTATGAAAACACACAGCCGTACCAAAGTTGGCCAGGCTAGCAAGGTTTATCTTCAGCCTATAGCTCTTTCCCTGAATTCAATACTGCAGGCGCAATTTAATGCAAACCCAATTTATGACTTAATGCTCCAGGGACCATAGTGGGAGATTGTTACATTATTCTTTTCTAATCCTATTTGTGTTTTAATTTGCTAAGTCTGTAATGAGGTGCATGCCTTGAATAGATTCAAGATCTTTCACATTGCTTTTGACTTTGTTTAATATAATAGATTGTACAGTTTGCATTCAGAATTGAGGTGTTCCAGTCAGTACTATCTCTTCATTTTCAAAACTAGAGTGGATAAAATTATGTTCTGAAAGTAATTGTATCCGTGTTTCCTTGTTTATCACTTAATGGTTTATTTCCTGTTATAATTTTCTGTTACAATACGTGAGGTCACAAAATTCAATTCTCAGTGGACTCTGACTTGACTGTTCGAAATTACTCGCCAAAACGCTCTGAAAATATTATGGAGAAAATAAAGCACTGGGTAGCAAGTGTTTGGCTATACTGATTCTTCTGTATTATTGCTTCTTTCTAGTAGAAATATAGAGAAATGGAGTAAAATGTCAGCTACAGGAGATACCCAAGTGATGATAATCAACATACCTCTATTTATGCCAATGATCTATGGTGGTAAATCTACCCCAATATATCCAGAGCATTTTTGTTCTAAAACTTATTGTCTGTGATCCCAATTGCCATTCATCTACATGGAAAACAGAAATCCCATTTCAGATAATTTCTAGATTTTGACTTTGTTTTCATTTTGTTTGGAAGAGAGAGGAAAAAAACAACCCTCCACAAAATATTTAAATTTATTCTCATGACCATATTATAAGACAAACCAAACTGCAAAAACATGCAATTCAGAAAGAAAAAGTATTTGAAAAGTAAAAATTCAGTGCCTTGCCTCCAAGTGTCTGGACTAGGAAGGAAGGAAGGAAGGAAGGAAGGAAGGAAGGAAGGAAGGAAAGGGAAAGGAAAGGAAAGGAGGAAGGAAGGAAGGAAGGAAAGGGAAAGGAAAGTAGGGAGGAAGGGAAGGAAGGAAAGCAATACCGTCACAGTGAGTTGGATTTTAACAGGACTCTTTTTCAGACAGTATGCAGTACTAATAACATTTTCCTGATTGGTTATCCTTGCTGTATCATACAAATCTGTCCTGAGTCCTTCTCCACCCGTAAGGGCCATACTGGGACAATATTAAGTTTTTGGTTCCAAATGCATGGTCAGAGTCATTTGCTGTTTTCTGAGCCCTGGCACTTTAGGAATCTCTATTATACTCACAAAATGTAGCTGGAGCAGCTACAGCATCGCTGATCCAAAATGAGCTGTGGGCAGATATCCCCCAGAGTACAGGGAACAGTGTTTGTACTGATGCTTACCTTTCGGTATTTAGTACCAGTGTCAGTTCTCATCTGGATGAACCCAGTGAGGACACGTCCCAGCTAAATGCCTTCTTGCAATACTAGTGAGCCATTCCTCTTGACTAGCTGGGTAATTCTGGGTGCTTTTCCCTGTGTTTTCCTTTCCTGGGTATTGTTTTGCCTGGATCTATGCCCTTGGGGACTGGCAGAAGCCAAAAAAGTCCAGGATTTTATCAAAATCAAAAGACAAGGGTAACCTTTTCCCATGTTGTTGGGTCCCTAACAAATGTATCCATCCAAAACCTGGAGTCTATTGCAACAGCACAGCACAATCATGCCTTATAAGTCGTAAATGCAGGAGTCCAAATATGCCTCAGAATAGTGAAAGCTCTTGTAATTTAATTACTTTTTCAAGTATGCTTTCTGTTCACTTTCCACATAGCCTTGAGAACTAATAAATCAGAATAATGGAAAGCTTACAGAAATCTTGCATCATATTGAGAGCTGCTCTTAATTTGTGAAACCTCCACTCGTGCCAACAGATTCCTCAGTTCCTTATTTCATCAAAGTAAGCATGAAGTGACTCCAGCCTTCCTCAAATTTCAGGAGAAAGAGAATAAGGGATTTAGATTCGTATCTCTGGCTCTGAGCAGATGGGTGCTGGATCAACTGCCGGGATACCCTTATTTTCCATTTTGGATGCAGCTAAGTCTCTCATAAACTTGTTTTTGGTAAATCCAAACAGCGGAAAACTCCTAAACACCAGTGAGTCCGTACACTATTTGATATTTTTAAGCTCTCAGAAAATATCTGTGGGTATAACAATACTTTCCAAGGAAACTCCAAACCCATTCTTCGTTTAATATTGAACACAAAGCTCTAGTAAATACCTTGGAGGTAAACTAAAGCAATCTTTATTTCAGATGGCTGAGAATGGAAGACGAGTCTTATCAGAAATACCTTGGTTAAGAATAATTATTTTTGGAAGCAGTGCGGTCTAATTTGTTACAGTGCACCTGCTGCCACTCACATAGGGTAGCATCTGGTGACAATGCTGATGGGAAGGACACAAGAGGAAAGTGTATGGGGTTTACCTGGGGGATGAAGTAACATATCAACAGACATAATGAATAGACAACACCCAAGTCTAGATGGAGGATTTTCAGATAATCATCTTCACAGATCACAAGTGGCCTTTGGAGTCATTCCCGATCATCTGGAGAATAAAATAAATTCTTTGTTTAATTTCTGGGGTTCCTGACACCAGGAGTGGTGCAATCTGCCAATATTGCTTCATTGAATCTTGCTGTGGCACAGAAAAAAAACCCAAGTATGCAGGTTGTGTGGTGGTTATCTCCAGCAGACAAGGCAAAACGGCTTTTGAAATTGGAGCTGGATGGTTTTCAGGAAGGGCTGTTGGCCATGAGCTGGAGGAGGAACCCATCAGATCCATGGGAGAAACTTGAAAACGGCACTCCTGACTGACAGTCACTGTGTGCTCCTGCTATCCCCACCTAGTGACTGGGTTAGGTGTATTGGAGCTCCAAATACTCCCTTCAGACAACTTTAAAGGGTTAAGTGGCATCCAGCATCTAACCCTCTGGACCCCAGCCCCACATGGGTTCCCAGGGAGAGGGTATGAGGGCTTCTGAAGTGGTCTTTGGTGAAAATGAGATGCTTGACTCCAACAGTGCAAGGCTGGAAACCTTTTTCACAGCTTCCGCCTTGCCTAAATCCATCAGTGCCGCCTCTCCATTTCAGTTTCACACAGAGTTATGCCTCTCTACCCTGCCCTGACCTAGCCAGACTGAGAAATTAGATAAACTTCCACATTAGTCCCCAGAGGGCAACCTTCAGACATGACTAACACACCACTGGGACCAGCCTGTGCTTAGCCAACTACTTTGCTGCTGCAGAAGATGCAAGTTTGAATCTTCTCAGGCAGAGGAAAGAGCTGAATGCATTATTTCCCCCTTCCTGGGAAAGTGCTCTGCCACCCAGCTTCTATATAAAAGCAGGGCATGATGCACTTCTCATATGTTCTCACTTACAAGAAAGCAGCAGTAGCTACCCCTCTTTCTTCCAAAATTTCCTGTGGACCCCAGAATGGTCAGTTTGTTCGTTTCCTCTGCAAATGTCCATTGGACTTAGATCGCCCAAGGGTTCTAGTCAGAGCAGAACTCAGTTTCTGTGTCTTTGACAGCTGCTGAGGATGGAAAACACAGCCCTAGGGCAAGGATGGAGGATACATGCCTTCACAGTTAGGCAAAAAACAAGCAGGGTTTTAGGCTTGTGTGTTACTTGAAGATGGGCTTCATCTTACTTAACATCAGCCTTCTAATGGTTGTGCATCTCAGTTACACTCATCTCAACTTCTTGAGTCAGCAGGGAGAGATGGGCACTTCTCAGAGCAGACTCACTTACCGAAGGAGACTTACTTTTGCTTCATGCAGGCACCTCAGGACATAGTTCCACTTTTCTCTGGAAGCAGCATGGGTTTAAAGCTCCTCATCCCTCCTCATGCACACCTGCAGCTCACATTGACTGCCCTGGCCACTGCAGGGTTTGCTGGCTGCCTTCTAAGACGGGACAGTGAAATCCTGTTAAAGCAAAGTCAGAATTTTCCATACCACTGCCCCTGTCATGTTGAGGTTTAGTTTCGACTTCCTTTTGTTCAAGAGTGTCCAGACAGAGTAATTGGTTTTCTGTGATGGCGGGAAAAAAGACTATAGGAGTATGAGGGAAGGATGCCTCTTACATGCCAGCGTCTTAGGAGGCATGAGAGGACACATCTTGTTTATGACGGGAGATACATATTAAAGCATTAGAATAAATCTGTGACTTGGTGATTGTCAGTGTGTAGCAAAGAGCAACCTCACAGCACCAGCACAGTCGGTAAAGCCTATGGGACCCTGTGTCTAAAGAACAGAGAGTGCTGGGGCTACGGGAGAATCCCCATCCCCTGGCAGCAAAACGCACTTGCAGAAAGCAGCAATGCACATTTGGCCAGGGAATATTTCCCCTCGTGGGCTGGGAGGGCTGCCGTGCCCTTCCTCACCCCACTCACAAACTAGTCCTGCCCTCAGGCTCTGTGTCGCACACCCTAAGAGGGCCAGGCACCTGCACAGCAGACCACCACCCGTTTTCCCTCACGTGTCACACCAGTAACAGGCACCTCTCACCTGCAGGTCACAGCGGCCGAGGTCGCTTTGACAGTAGGCAACCAGGCTGCTGCAGACCATGGAGAGACAGGCAGGGAAGCACTTCCAACAGTGAAAGAAGAAATTCAGTGCCCACAAGATAAAATGTGTTCGGTGGGTAATACAGTGCCCGCATGCTAAAATTCCTGGAGGTAATTAGACTTCATTTTTGCATATGCTTATTGCTTAGCCTCAAGTATATTTTTCCTAAAAGTGTTAAATATTTTCTTACAATTCCTTGAGGACAGAAAGCATCCATTCCTCCACAAAAAAAGTCAGGTATTTGTGTTTATTCCTTCATATAGATACATGTAGGAAAATGTGGGTGTACATCTATACCTCTCTATTGAACATAACAATGTGCTATAGAGGTATCTAACCTTATAGTAGTTATTAAAAGAAAAAAGAAGACCAGCTGTTAGGTGCTCTTTCCAAAACGCTTTGACAGTGGTAGCTGACCTTTATCATGGCACTAGCATGTATTAGCCAAAATAATACTTTAACAGTTTTTTAGTATCCGACTATACGTCCTGTTATAAGGAATAGCAAATGTTTAATCATAAATATTTTAATGGCTTCAGGGATTCATGGTATTCAATGACTGTGTTAAATGATAATAATCACATCTGGTTTATTACTATAGTAATTCAGCAGCTTCTCTTCAGTAGTTATTTTTTATTATATGTGCTGTGCTACTGTCATGGTCATTTATGGCGGTAATATTTTAAAGTGGCTCATTTGTTTGTTTAAGGACAGTTTCACAATATATTTCTGTATTAATATACATTTTGTACTATTATTTCCAAGCTGCCACTGGAAAATTGATCCTAGCTTGTTACGATGAGAGGGGCTGCGACTCATGCAGAATGCCAACGCCGAGAGCCAGTGACGGAGCAGATGGGTAGTGTACTGGTCTCCACTGGGGCTGTAATTGCTGTTGAGTTTTATTCATAAATGAAGGGGTCCATTAAGAAATAGTTAACTAATAATAAACATGAGGGGAGGATTTGAATCAGGCAGAGCACAGACAGAACTAGAAAAATGCCATAGTTAAACAGGCAAAAAGCAACTGGATGTGACCATTTTACACATTATTACCCAATAATACTCCCATTTTTTGCATGCTAGTGCACTTATAATGGAGGGACTTTTACCAGGGAGACAAGGGAGAACTGATTGATTTTGCTGATTGTTTTCTTCAGATACCTGCCCACTCTCGGTCACATGAGAGAGGTCTCATTTATCTTAATGGGATCACTCACGAGAGTAAAGGTTTGGAGGATCAAGCCATATATCAGCACAAATGGGAAGAAAGTAGCAGGAGTTAGTTATCAAATTAGAGGAGGGACCACTCAAGACTGAAAAGGGTTTCCCATCATTATTTTCTCCCCTTGGAATTGTGATTTTGTAAAACCTTGTGTTCCACAGGGTGCTGCACTTCCTGGCCATGGCATCCTCAGGCATCTGGGATCCAAGTTATTTACCTGGAGGAAGTCAGAGGGGAACACAGAGCACAAAAGAATGGCTCAGAGAGTGGCATTTGTGAGGATGCGGCAATCTCTCATCAAGCCCTAACAGCACTGGTGACTACTCCCCCTCTTAGCAGCCCAGCCCTGGAAGGTTTATG
Source organism: Burhinus bistriatus (assembly GCA_013397275.1). Lineage (NCBI taxonomy): Eukaryota > Metazoa > Chordata > Aves > Charadriiformes > Burhinidae > Burhinus > Burhinus bistriatus. Next base: position 130,490 of record VYXH01004344.1, on the reverse strand, counting down.
TTGAATTTAAGGGCAGCAGAGCAGCTCCTGACCATGATGACTTAAATCAGAGCTCACTCGGTGTATTGAGACCTTGCATTGCCTTTACAGCTGGTACAAAATAATTAGGAATCATATTCATGGGTGTGAAAGATATAGATAAAGACAATTTGTAAAAGTTGCCTGTGAAAGAAAAATTGGTAGAGCAAGGGTTAACTTTCCGTGCTCTCATTTTTTGCTCCTTTTTCTCTCTTTCCCCTCCCTTTCCCGCTTTTAATGACCTGGTGAAGGAAGCTCTGTTTAGTTCAGCAAAACCTCTCCACTATCCCACCACACAGGATGTATTGAACTGTTGCAGCAAAAGTTAAAAGGAAACTAAGGACAATTGTTAGTGCTTCTTTCCTGCTCCATTTTCTAGCTGGTTTGATTGGTTGGTGGGCTGAGGGTAAATGGCTTTTACAGCATTGAATGATGAATGACTCTGAAATAGTCTGTAACCAGAAGTGCCGACTGACATGCTGCTGATTTAACTGACATACAGGGTTATGTTTGTGTAGAGTCACTTAAATAAACATGTGTTAGGCTGGAGCCAGCTACGCCAGCACTTCTTCTTTGCTTCCCCTCCACCCTCCATTTATCACTAAAAGATAACGATAACGATTTGATCTTCCTATCAGTCATTCATTATATTAATTAATTCAAATGTAATTGTTTTAAATGCCTCTCCATTGCTGTGGGTACTTTGTACAGCACTTAAAATACACACACACTATCAGAGGACAAAATAAATCCTCAATAAAAAGATACACTCATCAAACGGGCTCCTTCAAACTAGCAGTCCCTTTCATCCCGCAATTATCTTCTCAGCCTTCAAAGCAGCCTCTCCCTAAATGATCAGGAAAATAAATGGGTCCAGAAGCTTGACAAGGAGTTCAACTAATCCCAGCTCTTACAAAGGAGCCAAAGCAAATTCCTCAGAGAAAAAGCTTTTCTAGGAGAGTCTCCCTTTCCTCTACTCTTACTTACCTTTGTGCAATCCTTGTTCCTTTGTGGCTTTCTGTGAAGCTTCCTCAAACCTCATAAAGGTCTTTATTCCTCTTTGTGGCTTTTTTGTCTCCCAAGTGCAGAAATAAATATCCAATCTAAGCTCTAAAACTATATATATATACTGGTGTTGAAACTCACACTTCTGTGTGATTATAGTAGTACGCAACAATCTGTTTTTAATGTGTAAATCAGGGAGGAGTGCAAAGCCAGGGTAAGAATTTATGGAAGGGCCCTTCCTCTGAGTAGCTCTTCTGCTTGGCTTTGGGATCCCTGGCTGACCCAACACTCAGCAAAGGTTTATTGTAAGATTCAGGCAGGCTTAAGTTTTAATAACTCACACATTGGAAATACATGGTTACCCAAAGTGCCAATGTGAGATAGCATCTCTTATAAGACTGTGGCTTAGGCACACAAGGATGGATTCCTTTCACATGAGGGAGTAAATGTAATTTAAAAATTCTATCAATTGCATTTACCCTGATTTTATTCTAATACTCTGTTTGCTTATTTCCCATCGCTGCACACTGGGAGTGAACTCTGCCTCGCCACAGCCAGTCCCCAATTTCCATAGCAGCCACACATTCCATAGCAGCGCTAAAGATTATCTACCCAAACTAGAGAAGGACTGAACAAAATAATGTACTGGCTTGTTCATCTTAAACATCATCTGATATTGCTAGGTTTTATAAAATACTCTGGGTCTGAGTCACCACTAAGCTTCTCCCTGGCGTTGCCCACAGATGAATAAGGCCATCTGTTTTCAGACCATTCTGCCCATGCTGCCTTACAGAGTAGAGGACAAACAGACTTTGATAGTGACCATGGCAGGATTTTTAATGCACCCAGTTACTAGATGCAGAAAAGCCTCCCAGCCATCTCTGAGATGCTAACCCACACCCAAGCCTTCAGAATATTCCTGTAAAGGGCTTCCTAATCCTGGGGCAGCTGAAGTAGGCAGCAAAGGAGCTGGTGACTGGCTTCAGCACCATTTGAAGTCAACTGTTGGGGCTGAAGCAGAAGGGATGGAAAGGAAAGCTCTGCAAAGTCTCCCGGCCCTGACTGCCTCCACTTTCGCCTCTATCCAGCTGAGTGAGTAAATCCAGCGGGAGCTTTCCCAAACTTTTAGCACCTGCTGCTCACGCCCTCATGCTCCAGATAAGTCAAATGGAAAGGGAATTCTTAAAATCACATGGTGGGTTCATGGTGTGAATCAAAACTAGGACCAAATCTCTGTAGCTGGTCTTGAGAGCTTTGGTTTCACTCTTAAATGGCTGTTTTAATATGGTTGTGTTTCACCCTTCTTTTCCTTGCTTGCTCAAGACACCCGGATTGCTGTTGCCTTACATTACTCAGGGTTTGCTTTAATGATGTCAGCCCATTCCTTGGAATGAGATTGCTAATTAAGTGACCCCCCCCTTCCCCTCTGTTGTCTGAAAAAGGGCCTCTTGTGCTGGAGACCCAAAGAATTACAGGACATAGCGGTAACTGTTGCATTTAATATCTTGTTGGCGGTGTGACGGATTTAGCACACCCTTGTCTGGCTATTTGGAGCCTGGAGAACACTGTATGCCTGATTTCTATCAGGTCTAAGCAATGTCTTGTTGGGGGCCTAAATTACATGACAGAACACCTTTAAGGGAAAAGGAAAATGAATACCACCCTCTATAAATTAGCTGGAACAAACAAACTAGTTGCTCAAAGTTACTGTACTCCTGCCAGGAGTCATAAACTAGCTAGCTGTGTTTAAGAAAAGTAAAAACTGTTTTTCCTACCATGGAATAAACAGTCTCTGGGTTCTATTCCTAACCACAAATGGCAAATATATGCAACTCTCCGAGAACCAAATTCTGCTCACTTTCCAAATTCGCTTAATCTCCAATCCTCAGAGATTAATTAACTCGACAGGGAAGCCAACACTGAAGTTGGAATAGAGGTGTGTTTTGACGTAAGTGCTGTTCTGTTCATCTAAAGAAGCTGCTCTGCTGAGGCCAGCAGAAAAAACTGCAATATTTAACCTAGATGATCCTGTTTTCCAGTTTTGCAAGCAAAATCTTGATTTTAAGTAAGAGACCCAAGAAATAGATACTGGGCACAGATATGACCATCTTTTAAGTGAAAGAGAAAGCGTTTACCGACCTCCAGAATTAATTGCAGAGATTTCTAAACAAACCACAGAGTGAGCACACTGAGAGGATACACAGTGTACATGTGCTGTGGGGAATGAGTTTTGGGGGCTTTTCCATGGAAAGAGCTAATACTGTAGTCCAGAATTCAAAAAAGCAGAGGGATGGGATCATCCCATTCAGCACGAGGAGTTGCTGCCTGATCTCACACAGGCTCCTGGCAGTGAAACCCACAGGGAACGCCAGTAGTCCTCCATGCCCCATCACTTGCAGATGAAGGCAGAGCATGTGTAATACGGCCTCAGAGGGACCATGCCTCACCCTACCATAGATACCCCACAGAGACACCACTGTGAGTTCAGCTGGAGTACCTGGCTGCTGCAGCACAATGTTCATTGCTGAGCTATATGACAAGGGGTTCTTACTCCATCCTAAACATCTCTATCAGGCTGGTTTCAGATTTCCCTTTAGGGGCATCACCATGTTGTACAGGTCAAACTGTTCCACTTCACATCTATGTAAGCACAGCCTTGGGCATCTCTGAAGTGAGAAAGACCCACAGTAATGCCAAATACTGCTGAGATGTGTTTGGTGGCTTTGTAACACGAGTTGGGATTGAACTCAGGCTGAATCGAGATCAACAAACTCATTTTGCTTTGTGCAATAGTCCTCTTCTATTCGTCTCACAGAGGTGAAAGAAAAGGGCTTCCCTCACCAATTCTCTGTGCTCTAGTTAAACTAAACCCTTAAGATTTCTATTCCAAGACAACACAGATTTGGGAAAAAATAACTGGAATATAGTATAGTTTGTTCAAGCTCCTTACTTACTTCCCACATACACGTGACATACCTCTTGCCTGTGCCTACAGGCAAATGTGTAAAGAACTGCCACAGGCTGGAAAGTAAAAGTATGCCCTAACAAGAGAAAGTGAGGTCAGTAGTGGACTTTTTCCTGGCTACAGACTCAATAATAGGTAACGTAATGATAATCTCTTTCCTTATTTCCCTCACACACACCCTCCCCTCTTGGAGATACGAATGAACTCCTATGTTGTTGAGGAGCCTTAGGATTCAGCAGTATTTTCTCTAACATTTTCATTGCAGCAGGAATGCCAAGAGGCAGATGTCGTCCTCTCCACGGCACTTCTTTTAAATCACCTGACATCACCGCGGTTGTCCTGACTTCACAAAGAGGCCTTGAGATCCTTCTGTAATTACAAACACATCCTGTCCTCAAGCCCTGCATCCACACATGGTCCATGGCTTCCTCCGGCTGGCTCTTCAGCTGTGCATGGTTGAATTCTTGGGGCTCGCCGCAGTTCACTTGATCTCTCTTGACCCTGTCTTACCAACAGTTGTTCAAAAAGCCGTTTAAATGCTTTTATGCCTTTATGAACAATTCTACAAACAAGGTACGTTAGCAGTATATTAGCAAGCTGTTGAGATGCTGATTTCTTTCAGATTAATTAGAAATAGATGTTTGATCTGTCTCTGCATCTTTGAAAATCCTCTTTGCACTTAAACTCTTCACAAGCCAAAATACATTTCAAAATCTAATCCACTGTGTCTAAACTTACCCAGTTGTAAAAAGGGTATGGCGTTATCAGTTTTTCAGTAGTTCTTGATTAACAATTAGGTCTTTGAAGAAAAGGTTTATCCTGCTCCACAGGATTCTTAACACTCTGAGTGTTCTTCTCAAAATAGGTGGCCTTACACTAAAAAAGAGCAACAAAACCCCCACATTGAATGTGAAATTAATCAAAAGTACATATCTTGTTGCTTTTCCCCCCTCTGTTCTACTTACCATTGCTCCTTTCCTTTTCCAACCTTTTGGACAATGCCAGCATCAATTTTGTCAGTATCCTGTGTATTCTCCAACAATATTAAAGAAAATCTCTTTCAACAGCAAATACACATCTGCATTTTCTCCTGCTTCTTGATCCATTAGCAAACTTGCCAACTGTTCATTGCGAGTGAGTCATTTCCCTTTTGAGGAACCTTTACTTCATGATTTTTAACCAATACGATGTGGAAAGCAACAGACTAGTATAGATTTCAGAGGGAACTTTTCAATCCAAACCAGATCTGGAGGTCAGCACCTGAGATAGGTTATTTTATAACATAGGATAAGATACTAACTCTGCTGTTTCATGACATGCCCTCTAACCCACTGTTATCTGAATAAAACATGCCCTTTTTCAACGTGTATTTCTTTGTCTTTGAGCTCCCTTTCTGTCCTTGGACTTTGTACTCTGCTCTTGACAGATTTCTCAGGAAAGGAGGAAGACAATAGGATTCCCCAAAGCAGAAAAATATTTCTTCACAGGAAATATTAATTCCTGGGGCCTACACTGTAGCAGACTGCTGTGTGTGGTCATTCTGCCTTCTGACTAGTGTTGCACGCAGGAAACCGGTTGAGAGCTTGGTGATTGATGTGGGCTGCTGGATTTGGTCAGGGGAACAGATGTCTATTAGGTCCCTGATCTCACCATTGAGAAGAAGTTTTAATACCTTTAAAAAGTGCCCAATTGCCCGATTTTGCCAAGCTAGTTTGACACATTACCTTATTCATGAGCTATCATTTTCATCCCAAGGGCATACAAACCGGGTAGCATGGAAAGGCGTGTTCAACTGAATAATTGGTATTCAGCTGTGCAGAAAGAAAATTGAATGGGCAAAAGGTCCAGCTGCATATCAATGCCTCACACTGGTTGCCATATCCAAAAACCAGCAGATTATCTTTTTCTTTCCTTCTTTCTAGAATTCAGTCTACAATCAGCAGTAATCCTCCATGTACTCCATAAGACCTCTAAATAAATGCAGAAGGGTATGACGAGGTAATGAAGGCAATGTGGGCAGCAAGGCAACACTAATGACCTCATCAAATGCTCACCTTTGCCTTTTTGGGGAGGCTGTGGCAGGTTTTAAAGTTTTTGAACAAAATTACAACAATGTATGAAAGAGATTAATAGTTCTGTACATCTGGTGACTGACTGCAAATAAAGCAATAATATTTGTCATATCAGCATGTTAGCACGTTCCTTTTACGATCAGTTAGCTATAAAGCCTGACAATTCACACATAATCATTTAATGTATACCACTATAGAAGCTTTTGTACTTCTGAGTTACTCACTGCAATCTGTCTGGCCCGTGAGCGTCTTGTTTGGACATGCAAGTTCTTCAGTACAAGCACTGTCTGTACTTTGGATTCCGTACAGCAGAGCACAGAACATATTTTTGGTGTTTAAAAAGGAAATGATTAATATTTCCCCTGTTTACCATACTAGAAATTCCAATAGATGCCATCAGACTCTCTCAACTAGTCTCTGCTAGTGCCCAAGCACACAAGTGCTAGTTCAAAAACCTTTTGTCATGACTGAAAAGTTTTCAGCAAGAAACCAACCCCAAAACACTAAAATTTCCATTAGAGTGAGATACTCCTCTCTGACACTGAACTACGAAGCTTTTTAGCATTGAAAAATGGGATACCCTGAGTTATATTACTGACCTCGTCCTAAACCTCCTAAAATTGAGATTAGCATGAAATGTATTCTTCCTACACAGCACTGCGAATGAAACTACCCCTGACTGTTTTGTTACCGTGTGCCGGCTTTCTGGAGTGCACAGGTCACAGTGGACCAGCACAGGTGTGGACGAAATGTATGGACAGAAATGTAAAGGGAGGCAATATGATGGTGTAGGGAGAAAAGCTCCATTTTAAGACCATCACTCAGCAACCATTCTCAACTCCTGGTCATTCTTCAGTTTGCAAAAAGGCTGTGTGCACAGCTTGGTCTGATGTTCATGTCACTCTGCTGTCACGCTTTCCATTCAGTGTAAGACTCCATCAGAGCACACAACAATATGTGCCGCAAGACAGTGCACCCTCTTGACCACCAGGAGTGGTGGTGAACACATGCTCTCTCCCAGCTCATGCACGAGCCGTGGACTTGTCAGCAAGACATGCCAAATGTATACAAAGAGAAGAAAAGCGCAGATTTATGAGGATCTGCACTGTGGTTCTTCACAGTGTGGCTTTGTCACAGGCCTTCAGATGCCCTGTGCTAGGACTATGTCTCTGGACATGTATAGAGATGATATCCCACAGTCCTGAACTCTCCTTTCAGTCCTTCAGTAATGAAGCTTACAGAGGGAAGATGCTGCTACCAAACGGTCGACCTTTCCTTGATGAATTAAAGTGTTTTCAAGGTCTGGGTCTGTAGCTGCGACAACCTCTGCTGTTTTTATCCTACACGGGGATGAAGACAGAGAGGAGGGATGAGGGCAGGAAACAAGCATATTTGCTGCTGGCGAGTCTTGTCTAATGTAACTCTGGTTGGTTTGGGGACTTGGAGAAGCAAGGCAATGGGCTACACTTCAGAAATCACAGAGAGCTGAAGGAGTGATCTGCAAAGCCAAAACCAGAGACGTTTCCTTGGGCTTGCCTGGGTTACAGGAGAGTTCAAAAACCCCTGAGCTATATGTGTGTGTCAGTTAAAGACGCACTGTCACTCTCACTAAGTCACCATCAAAACCACTGCGTCTTTTTCTCTCTGTTGGGATTTTGACGGCAGGTTCGGTGAGAGCATGGGAGTGAAAAGAGAGCTCCATGCATCAGTACAGAGTAGTACCCACCACTACACTATCAGGTTTTACAGGTATCCTGGATGTCTCCAGTGATACATGCACCGTCAAAACGTAAATACACCCTTCCGAAGTGGGTGATTTTCAGCAATAGGAGCCTGAAATCAAGTTCTAGAATTAATGTGTAAGATGGGAATTTACATGTGCCTGAATAATGTCTCCAAAGTAATGCAGGCGCATCTGAAATTTCTCCCATTAGGTGAGGGTTTTCCAAATAAGTGGTTTGGGAGTCAGCCATGCTGGAGTCAGCTCCCGTGGCAGTGCCAAAGAGCAGATTGACAGTCTAAAGCTATATCCCTTATTTTCTGGAAATCTCTGACAAACTCTTCACAAATGCGCTTTACTTGTTGGATTCTTGGAGGATGGAAATTGTCCAGTAAAAACTGTGATGAGACCACAGTTTTGCAACACTGGAAGGAAAAAATAAAGTCTAGGCTCATGCCAACCTTGTAACCACATCGGCAGTACACTGCACTTATTTAGAAGTGTAAGTCTGCGGCAGTTCGGTCAACCCAGGGGAATTTCTCCAGATTTACGCCCACATACCTGAAAAAGTTTTGGCATGAAATCTGTTGAAAGGAACAGAGGAGGAGAAGGATGTTCAGAGTTTAATTTATATAAGCTACAGTAAACAACTAAAAATTAAACTAGCGCCTGAAACAGCCCCAGTCAAAGCCTCTCCCTCCTTATCCTTTTCCTTGTGACATTTATTGCAGGGCCCTAGAGAGGACTGGAGAGTATGTGGTGATCTGAGTTTTAACACTGGAATGTAAAACATTTTCCAAATGTGTGAGGGGAGAAAGTTTTCTTTAAACACGTTCCAGGAACAGACCTGAGAAAAATGCCTGATCTGAAAAGGCCTGATGAAGAGTTAGCCTTTCATTAAATGGCATTTCCTTTGAAGTGGCAAAAGTGTATGTGATTGAGGATGCATTTTTGTCACAGCTGCCTTGGGAGTCACGTATCCTGTGATCACCGTATTTTATTTTATTTTAATCTGTGACGTTTGACATTTTGAAGGGTTTGCATGCAGTGGACATGATGGTAAACTGTCGAATCACACTAGGAACGTCGAGAGCTGCCAAGTCAAACACCAGAGCCGCATGGGAGGCTGAGACAACAAGGTCTCCAGTGATTTGTTGCTGGTGGTGGCAGCGAGGGCCGTGGGGTCTCTCCTGCCTCTGGATTTCAGGAGTGGAGCAGGCAACGCCAGAGTCTTGCCAAGGTTTAAAAGTTTTTACCAAGTACTGGCAAGTAAGGCCAGACAAGAAGAGATTTTGCCTACAATTTCCCACACGGAAACAAGCCGTCATGAGAAATGACTGTTGTTGTTGTCTGCATTTATATATTTACCTACACTAAGGCATTTTGCTATGTCCACTGGGTGCATTTGCAAGTATAAACCTTACCTGACTTCGTTTCTGCTTTTTAAGTCTGTGCAGCTCTGTAAAGGCAGCTGCTAGACTTGCCTGTCCTGCTAAACTAATTGCAATTGGGCAGCAATTTTAGCCAGTATTAAATATTCAGTTAAATGCCATTCAATTTCTTTAAACAGTCCTTATTGCAAACTAGAAGTTATATTGATTAAAATACTGTGATTTGTGACCTAGGGAATTTTGCTAAGAGTTTGTGATGTTTTCTTTGGATTTTCCCTGTCTTTTCTTATGTCTTCTCTTATTTTCTGTGTCAATACACTCTTCCCAAATATAGCTGGAAAACTGATCAAAACACACCAGCCATCTTTAAAAAGAAGTCTATTTTCCTAATATTATTTCTGCATGTGAAGAAAATCCTTGCTAATGACAAAAAATCTCACAAGTGACTTACATATGCTGCTTTTTTTTCAGCAAGAGCCTGTAGGTATTTCAACCCTGGGCCTGTGTTTCCAAAAGTAAATAGTTATGATTTAGAAATAAATAAGTGATGAAAACTTGGGCTGCTGACATTGGCAATAACGTGTGGGGACTTACAGACTTTCAAAAGTTTCTCTGAAAAACAATTTCTTAAAACCTAGATCTTGCTAGCTTCTCTGAGCCTCCAATCTCCTATTTTATTTGGGTTGACCTCAGCTCAGGGAGAGCGAGGAAGAGGATGGGCCTTCCCTGATCAATGTCTTGCCCCTGGATTGAAGGGGCTGATGTCTCTGGGCTGTCAGAAGTCCTAAATCAGAAATGATTTAGGAGAGTCCCTCCCTGGGGAGCTTTAGGAGGCACTGAGAGACACTGCAGGATGGGAAGGGACCTCCCGCGTTTTCCAGCCAGTGTCTTAGCACAAGCATAACATATAAAACCTTTCATGTAGTTATCCACCACCATCTTGACAGCAGTTTGGTTTTGCCTGCTGCTGCTCCGATCGAAAAGCCGTTCCAGGACCTCCCTGCTCTGCTGATTAGGACTTTCTTCTAATTTCCAGCCTAAATTTATCTGTGGCCAGTTTATAACCATTTGTTCTTGTGCCAACATGGTCCTAAAACTGAAAATAAAATATTTTTTTTTTTTAAATCCCTTCTCCCTCCCTGTTGTTTACCCCCGATGTATTTATAGAGAGTGATCTTATCTCTTCCCAGCCATCCCCTTGCTAGACTAAACAAGTCCTGCTGTGACAAGCTAGCTCCATGGGACATCCACTGGCATCACCACCTTGTGCCGGTCTGAGGGCGCCCAAGGGAAAACGAGGGGCTGAGCCGGTGCCCCCCCCCAGGGCTGCGCAGAGGAGAGACAAGATGTTTTTGATGTTTGCCTTCATCATCTGCAGCTGTCCTTGGGTAAGACAGATGAAAATGTCACTAGGAGGGAAGCTAGGGCAGGGTTTTACTCTGTAGTAGCTGCTCCGTGGCACCTGCCCTTGGGCACAGCCTTGCACACACCGAGGCTCAGCTGTGCTGCATGAAGCAGACCAGGTTTTCACCACGGAGGGCTACAGACCCACAGACCCACAGAAGGACATTTATCTTTGAGCAGAGGACGAGCTGCAAATTCACACCCTAGTCTACAGTAACTCCTTTTCGCACTTGCGAAGTATATAAAGGAGCGTGATTACTCCTTCCCTTCGTCAAGGGGAGAACCGTCTTTGTAAAAGCAGCATTCAAAGTAGTGCGACACCTTCATGCAGACACCCCCTGAGCTTCACGTGCTGCAGAGGAGGACAAAGGCTGCGCCGCACACATGCACATTTTACCCCGTATTACAAGGCAAGAGCTTTCAGCTTATCATTTCACTGGACAAATGATACAAGCAAAGCACGGCTGAGCAGCTCCAGGCTCGGCATGAACGGCTCTCAGATAAATCAGGGTAACGTGTGGCTTTTTTGACAAGCTACCACCAAAAAAAGCCCCAGAGCATTCTGAAATACGGCTGGAAGCAAACAGGGCTTGACCATATGTGACTGAGAAAGTTATTAATCTCCCCAGAAAAACTTCTTCCATGTCACACAGGAAACTTTTTTTTTTTTTTTTTTAAACTAATGAGTTAAACTGCAACAAATAGAAAAGGTTAACTGTTGTGGGATGACTAAGTCTCTTCAGGCCCACGATCAAATAAAATGCCAAAATAAAGCAAAGGTAAGCATCTTTTGGTCTGGCTGGTTCCACAACACTTTGCAAACAAGTTGTCAGGGTCTTTCTAGCTCCCTGCCTAATTTTGCCTGTAACTGATACGCAGGGGCTGCTGGGGGTGAAGCACAGCGACTGCTTGGTAGCAGGCAGCAGCGCAGCAATGCCTGGCAGCTCAGTACCACAAGTGAGGAATGTTAGCTCGGTAACTCCAAGGTGTTTTCTGCTATAAATTATAGTGAATTTACTGCACTAAGAAATTACTAGTTTCTGGAGAAAATTATAGACAATGTGTCAGCTATAAATGATTTATGCATAAAACAACCTGTACTGCAGGAACCCAGGGGATATAATAACAAGACAAAAAATCATTTAATCTTGTATGAAAATTTAAGCAGGCAGGAATTTGGGAAGAACTACTTGTTTTTATTCCATCTTATGTTGCTGCCAAGTGAAGACAGTACTTGAGCAGAAAGGCACTGATGTGGAGCAGGTAGATAGGCTTGCCAATATCCAGCAAGATACATTTTAAACCGGCTTTTTGGTTTCAGTCCAACACCCTCTGAGAATTGATTGGTTTCCATTTGACAAGAAAAGAGTCAGAAAAGCAGAAGACTCTTTCTGGGCTAGATAAACTCAGCGTGAGCAATGCTGTCTGTGGGCCCGATGAATCTGAAACATGCTGGCGTTCAGTGAAAACCTGATTCCTTCCCCCTTATTCACATGTAGTAGTCTATTAATTCTTAGGAGACTCCTGTTGGAATAAGACCGTAGGTGAGCAAAGAGAGCTGAATCAGCTCAGATCTGAAGAACTGGCACTGGGTCAGGCTTCACAGGCGAACAGACACTTCATGTCAAGTGAGTGTAATTTCAGATAGGCAGCCTAAGGCAAGGAAAAAGTGGCATCAAGTTTTCTCATTTGATTTTTTAAATAATTTTTTAAGGAGCTGCAAGGAGCTAATCTGGTTTTACACAGCAAAAATAGATGGCCACACTCCAGCTAGACCATGCCCATGGACATTGCAAGCGTGCAAATCGGCAAGCAGCTCGCACCAGGCTCTCGCTTTCCCGGAGGAGCACATCCAGGCTGTGCAGAGAAGGCAGAGCCACTGCTTCAACTTCCCTCCATCAGTCCTCACTGCCTCCCCCACTTTCTAAAATGAGACAGAAAACCCAAGCGCTGCTCTGCCTCCTTCCTGTGGCACAGGGTAAGAGTGGGTGTCCCCTCGCTGTTACTGTCACCACCGAGGAACAGCACAGTGAGACGAAGCCGACCAGTCCATACGGAGCCAAGTCTTGTTGCCTTTGTCATATTCTGTTCAGGTAAAGCTTCCCTCAGTGGCTTCACTAAGAACTAAGACTTAAAGAATGAGGCCCATGAAATATTTACCATTACTGTACACGATAATGGGTTTTCTGCATATCTATATGCAATACACACACACACATATAAATGCAGCGCGCGCACACACACACACGTATATGCAATGTGTCTGAGTTATGATAGCTGTGGGAGTGATTGCCTGGAATTGTCTGCCCATTGTAAATTAAATATGACAGTTCTACATCTGCATTAATGTTATTACTTTTTTAAGACTCTTCTTTCTCAGATGCTGGCGTTGGTCTCACAGGCTGTGAGTATAGGTCACACTCTTCTTCCCTTATTTTTCTTTTGACAGAATAGCTACAGAGGAGGTCTTATCTCTTCATGGCCTTGCAGCTGGGATCTAAAGAAGCCAATGAGGGTGAAGAAGGTTAAGGGAGCTCTGGAAGGGACCACCCAAGGTAGGTTTACAGCAATCATGTTCGTTCCTCTATTCCAGAAAACAGAGCAGAACAAGGGTGAAATAAAGAATTCCCCTTTGTTAAGGTACGAAATTTGCTTGAACTCCATCCTGAAGGAAAATATATGCAGAACAAGTAGAGATCCTGCCAAAGAGCTGTGATACGAAAACATCTTTTTCACCAACATTGTGGTGGTGCTCTTGTACCATGGTTCACTAATAAAACGCGCAGTCATCAAGGTCCAGTCCTAAAGCAATAACACACGTAATTACTCAGGAGACACAAGTTCAGCACTGAGCCTCCTCAGCACCCCGGATACAGTCTGAGCAGATCTCCGGCGCTGAGGTCCACACATGCCATAAGCAGCCCTGGCATCTCCCCACCCAGGAGGGTAGTGAGAGATCTCTCCTTTCCACCGCCCAGCTGGTCCACCATCTCCCCTCTCCTTCAGTTCCCTGACAACCAAAGGTGCCGTATAACTCAAGTAAGAATCTGCCGCTCTGCTTTTCTCTGCAATGGCCACCTTGTTTTATTCCTGCCCCTTATTTCTTTTTAAATGGAACCAAATCTCTTCCTATATAAGAAGTTATTACCATGGTGTGAATCGATTGGTGCCAAAAATATCACAGGAGTTTAGGGGAAAATGGAACTCCCGTGGTGTGCTACTCACAGGCCACGGCCTTTCGCCAAAGCTCAGGATGAGCTAATTATTATAGAGCTCTGTGGAGGAAAAGGGGCCTCATTGTTAACTTATTGAAGAAGTTGTGCAGCTCTTAAAAACAAATGAACATCTGTAAAAAGAACTTCAAATGGAAACATAAATTGATTTACTCAATGTTTTGCAGTTTATTTGGTCAGGCAGACAGCTCGGAACAGAGCGAGTTAACAGAGTGAGGTTAGAAATTAAGAGGACAAGATTAACTTTCCATAGCAACATGTTTAGACAGGAAGAAAAAGATGTGGTTTGTGTTTAGTGAGCAACTAGTGAAATGAAATATATTATGTATATGTGCTAGTACACCCTGATTCCCTGCCTCACTCAATTTTCTGCTAAGATACCATAAAGCTGAGTTACTGGCCAGCTGCACCCAACTGTGCTGCTCTTTAAACATTGTTATACTATTCTAGACAAGTAGGTAAAAAAAGCCCAACACACGAGCTGCCTAGCGTGAGTTTACCAGTGAAGACTCTGAGGACCAAAGGCTTCAGCTGAGGCAAGAACTTGGCCACAGTTTTGTGTTCCCAAAGTCCCTACGGGGGCAGAGATTTTTCAAGTATCATTTTTCCCACTTTTAAGCCAATGTCATGGTGTACCACACGTCAAGAGGTGCGGCGTAACCCCAGCTGAGGAGCAATGCTGTGGTTTCTTCTCTGCTCCAAGATCATCACACGCGGCACTGCTGGGTGGAAGGCTGCAGTGCTCTGCTGCTCAGGTGTGCCTGGTCTGAGGTAGGATGCCACCATGATGCCCTGTGAAAAAATATGGGATGTAGCTCATTCTGTGGGAGAAGTTGAAGAAGAAGCATCCTGTTACACAAGTCTCCCACTCAGAGTGTGAGATGTGCTCGTGAGGAGAAAAAGATTGGCTTGAGCTGCCTAATGACTTCATTTGAGCAGCCCATGCATTGGATCAAGAACCAGCTTCTATTTAAAGACCTTCAACAAATAATCCCAGACTTCCTCAAAATGTTGTTGTCCTCTCATTGAGAAACTGCTACTGAGTTTTCTAGCAGGCTCTGGACTCAGGGACTCCTAGCAATATGGTGTTTAGGTCCCAGGCAACTGAAATCAGTCAAAGTTCTGCTGCGTATTTCAAAAGATAGAGCCCTATATAATATCAGTTCTACAAAGGGAGATTACTGCTTAAATTTGCCCCAGTATATCACAGGGTAGGAAACTGTGCATTTTTATGTTCCTAAGGAAAGAGCACAAAGCATCAACTCACAAGACATGCTCATAGGAAAGTATCCCCTATCCTGCACTCAGTTACATGCAGCATGAATATCCTAAAGAAACTGTGAATAGAATAACTTTAATAATAATAATAACAACAACAACAACAACCCTAAGGAGAGATGTACTTGTTTCCTATGTTTTAAGGAATATATCTATACTCAGTCTGGCAGCCTTCCCATAACGTGGGCTCTTTTTTTTTAATTCCCATCAAATTTTACTGCATTTGTATGATATGCAATTAATGAGCCATAGAATCATCGAAATTAGAAATGGAAAAGATGCATTAAGTCATCTAGTCCATCCCCTGACAGTGCAGGATTGTTCCCTACAGTGTATTTTTATATTTTCTAATGCTCTGTACAGTCCAGATTTAAACGTCTCCAGAGATGGAACTTCCACCAATTCATTTAGAGGACTGCTCCATGGTCCTGTAGCTCTCACTCTCTGGAAAATTTTTCTCATAAGGCCGTGTACATCTTCCTTTTCTCACTTTCACTTCTTCTGTTTTAGTTGTAATCCCTTCTACCAATTCAAATAATTCCCCTCCCTCCCTGATATTTATATTTTATGCCATCATGCTCTCTCCTTAAAGATTGCTTACATAAACTATACACATTTAGTTTTCACGCCTTTCTTACACGCCCGTTTCCCTCCAGCCCTTCTCCCTCCAGCCCTTTAATCATTTTGTGTTGCTTTCTCTGAAATCCCTCCACGTTGTCTGCTTCCTTCTGATAAAAAGGCAGCAAAGGCAGGATTCCAGGTGTAATTTTTCCAGGTTTGTACAGGAAAATGGTGTTACCCACCTGCTCCTCACCATTCAATCACTGCGGCTCCTCAGCTGCCGTATTGCCTTGAAAATGCATATGTGAGTTGCTGCCCACTGGTACCCATATTGTAATGACATATTATTGAATGGATTGTAAAAGCAAACCTCGGTAAGGTCTCTGACTGTTCAGAATGGCCGATATTAGCAAATGGTACATCTAGGTTGTTAAAAAAAGAAGTGGAAGGAGGATAAAACAAGCCTGGAAAGTGAGAAGCAATGCCATTGATTTGTTCCACAATTTTGAGAGGTCTCTAGAGATATTTTAAAGCACTGGGCATTGGACTTTGTATTTATCCACCACATGATTGCAGCTCAACATTTTTGGATGGCATCCTGGTCCCATCATAAATACTGTGAACTTTGTCACAAGTGCCCCTTCTTCCAAGTTCTTGACCATCAGTGAGACAAAGTTTTAACTGGTGGGGGGCTTCATCACTGCATTTTAGGATCCAAGGGGACCCAGGGCTAATCAGGTTGCCCCTCATTCCAGCGAGTG
>VYXH01004344.1:56582-109082 GCA_013397275.1 Burhinus bistriatus | reverse complement strand
GTCCACTAGCGAGTTTTACCATTATAATCACCCTCGCAAAGTCTTTGTAATGCTGATGCTGACATTTTAAGAACGATCCATCAAGGTCAATCATACCCATAAGGACTGTAAATTGTTTTTCCCCTATTGGAGTCAGCAAGTCATGCTGACTTACTCCATGGAGAGAGCTGGTGGGTAAAACCAGTTGCAAATTTGGGCTGAAGAGGCTAGGGGAATTGCCCCCCAGGAATAGTTCTAGTGACAGAATAGGCTTTGCCGAAAAGATCTTTCCTTGTGACTCAACTGCCAGAGTTGCAAATGCATGGAGTGGATGGAAACACTTGTTCACAGGGGCTCGTGATGGATTATTCCAGTGCTTTTACCGTCTACATGGCAGTCTTTGTGTCTCCTTCTATTTTACTATTTCAAGGGACAAGTTGTTAGTCATTGATTGTTATTTCACGCCAGGAAAAGCCTCCATGTTCCTTCCTTAACTGCAGTTGAGTTTACAAAGTTCTCTGATTACTCTGGTTACATATTGTCTACACATCACTTGTACCTTAACAGCAGGACTTGCAAATGCATGTTGATTTTCCAGCACAAGCTCATGGTGCTGGAAGGATGCTAAGCACTAGAGACACCAGCTCAGCAACAGGAGGCTGTTCTCCTGTGGTCATGAAACCCAGCGCTGTCGCCTGATTCACACAACAATTTGGCATCTTCTCTTCAAATGCAGCTTTTTCCTGTCCCTTCCTACTCTGATAATGAATTAATGTTGATCACTTTCCTTCCTCAGCAGCAGGACAAACAACGCTCCAGCCATGCCCGTCACTCTGCAAACCCCTCACTTGCACAGAGCTCGGCTGTGGGGAGCAGGGTGTTGATCCGCACTGTTTTGTCAGGAGGAGGTACCAAAACTTTCCCATACTGCAGGCCGGCAAGGAAAAACAAGGGCGCTTTGCAGCTCACAGACCAGCTGCCAGCCACAGCTGGCTCCACCTCATGCACACCTGGAGAGGGCAGGGCCATGTACTGGGTGTTCACCACATGAATCAGCTGGCCACGCTGCCACATTTTCTTCCAAATAATTTTTTTCCTGGAGCTCCTTTACCTACTAGCCTTCAAGGTGCTCTATCCGCCCGTGCCAGTCCAAGCTCACAGGACTTGCAGAGTTTTCCACCCAGCGGCCCACCAAGCCAGTATTTTGGGGAATGGGGTGGGGGGAGAGATTGAGTACCTGTTCCTACAGCAATGGGTCAGTTATCAGGCCTCCACCTTCTCCTTCCTGCCACTGCCAGTGGCATGTTCAGGTGACTCACAGACTTACCATCATCAGCAAGCTCTCTGTGGAAAAGTCATAATAGTGAAGTATTACGACACTTTAAAAAATGCTGGGAGAATTCACTGTTTTTCAGCCACAAGATATAAACAGCTGCGTAACTGCATGTTTACCAGGGTGTTACTCTTTGTTATCTGTATTGCTACAGTGCCCACAAGCTCCAGACCTGGACCAGGTCCCACAGTGTTAGCTGCTGAATTGACATGGATCAAAGTGATGGTGATTTTACCCTCTGAGTATTGTTAAATTACAAATTCTTCCTGGTAACTCAGCTTTCATGTCTCCTTTCCTCAGAGGAACAGAACAGCCACCCAGCCCACGTGCAGGGGTTATCTCACAGCTAGAGCAAACAAGCTCTTCGAGTCCAGTGGTCCAACAAACTGCGGAAAAGATGCAGAAATCAGATCTTTCTCAACCTCTGCCCAACCCCAAGAATTGGTCTTTTGAGAGTTTAGATACCTCTCCACCTTGGAATCTGAAATGCCAAGATATTTATTCATTTTTCCTCTATACCTGTATGTGAAGATGTCATTCTTTATCAAGATTCACTGAAAAATATCCCAACATCTGTGCAGCAAACAAGGGAAATTAATTACTTTGGAGACATAGGGGAAAACAAAGAGAAATCGTATAAATATCAACATTTGTTCCAAAAATATGATATTGAAAACAATTGCCAACTGTAATAGTAAGCAATGCCAGGAGAAAAAAGTTAGGAGACAAAACACACACTAGAGAAAAAGACAATAATCAATATATTAATATAAAACAATAATACAGCTGGTACAATAAAGTGATACCATGGGGAGACATGCAGTGCATCATTAGTATTCTGCTCTAATGAAACCCACAACATGCAGTGTACATTAACTAGTGTAAAGTCTTTTCAGCACAGTGAATATTCCGCCACTTTACTGGCCCATTTATTTTAACTGAAAGAGAGATGATCCTGTTGCCAAGCCATCAGATGGTAAAAGGGATATATTTGATGGATAATAAAAAAGGGTCTGCCACAGCTTTGCAAAATATATTTCTAATTTAAATGCATGTGGTATACAACACTCATGCCATACCTGCGGAGAAAAATACAGGTGGGGGTGGGTAAGAGAGAACGTGAGGGTGGAAAGAAGGAGGGGGGAAATACCATTTTAAATAAACAAAAAAAAGTCACAGACATCATTCACATTTTTTTTTCAACCTGTTCTTGTGATACAGATTGACAGCCCTTTTAATATGAAATAAATCAGCCAGGATAAGGAATGTCTCGGAGAACATACAGATTGAGCGCTGATTGACAGAGCTTCTCTGAAACCCATTCTGTTTGCGCTCGGTTTTTTAGCAGCTAACTTGAAAGGATGTCAGGTGCTTTGAAATGTTTCAAGTGTTTTGAACCCAGCAAACAATCGTAAAATGTGCTTATTGATGCTTATGCTGAAGCAGGAGCGTGGCGGGGCTCGCGTGAGGACAATGCTGGGGAAGGCAGGCCAGGAGAAATGAAAGCAGAGCTTTCCTCTTTCATTCAGCCACCGGCCAGCCATCGGGATTTTTGGACTGTTGTCAACATCCATACCTAGTTAGCATGATATTTAAAAGTGAAGATGCCGCATATTAGAAACTTGTATCACGCCTGGGGAGAGTGCAGCATTGCATTCCCTCTATAGACGCACAGTTACTTTTAACCAACGATTGGCTAGTTGCGTTGCTGATAATGAGACATGGCATTTTTAAAGTTATGTGTCCAGTTTGTACCACTGCTGCTTTCCTGTTAGACTCAGACCAGCATTATGCCGGCCTCGATAATGTTGCAGATATTATGGTTAGCTGTCTCCTTGTATTTCCTGAAATGTCCTACGTCTGTTGCTATCTCACAAAGCAAATACCAGCACGTGTCATAGTCACGCTGAGAGAGAAAAGATGAAAACCAAGCCCAATGGCATTTGCAGTCTATTTTAGCAGCAATCCCTTGAGAATGACACTTTGGGCTGTTATGGGTAATTTTTGTATGAGTGGTTTGGCTTCTTAAAAAAATGGCTTGACATTTTCGCTTTTATGCAAGGTGCAAAAATCGTTCAGAAAGGACATCTTGGGGTTCTCCCTCCTGGAAAATCAGCCCAGTGAGGGAGAGTGCTCAGTAATGCAGTAAGGTTTGGTGAAAGTTGCTGGGTTCAGCTCAGGTGCTTCATCTGAATGATTCAAAGCTCATTCACGGGAGCTGAGAGTGAAACAAACCCAAAGACAGCAGGTCCACTTGCACGCTACACGTCTCAGGTACCCCAGAGCGACGTGGATGGAAGAGCAATCCTTGTGCCAGGTTCTCACCTCTCAGCACAGCTCCTTCTGCCATGGCCTTGACTTCTGGTATAGTTGCTACGTCATGCTGGGGAGGCCTCTCTCAGCACCTACATCTCTCTGCACCCAGCTCCTCCAAACAGCAGATCCCCAGAAGGTAGGTATTCTCTATGGAGTCCCTAATTCACTCTCTGATAGTTGTCTTTCCAACCTTTGCAGAGGGAGACAGAAAATTTCCTATATACCGGAATAAAATCTGTGCCCCCAGGAGTGAGAAGAATGGTCCTGTCCTTCAATGTGGGAGCAGAGGAAAACAGTCTTTTAAACTCTTAACTGTCACTTTTCTTCTAGTCTTTGCCTTCTAGGTCTAAGTTTTAACATCCCTCTGAGTTGATCTTCTCCCTTATTGCCCTCCCTGCTTCCAGCTCTGGCAAGGACACCAGCATCTCCATCAACATCCCTTACTGCCAACATCCCTAACCTGTACCATACAATTCCCGGGTAACCACATCTCCTGGTGTATCAAGACATGCCCAGCAATGCAGTTCTGCGATGGCTCTTTTAGTGTGCCTCAGGGCAGCTGAGTGTTCTGGACGAGAGAGATGCACATGCACAGGCTGGCACCAGGACGAGTGGGATGTGTCAAGGACAGGTCAACCTGCTGTGAATGTGCTGAGCGGATGGTCTGTACGTGCACAACAATGACACACTGGACGCAGTGGACACAACACACAGCAGCTTGTCCCCAGGGCATTGGATGGATTGCACAACTTCTACTTGAGTAGAAATAGAAGAGTCCTCAGGGTTTTGTCTTCAAGTAGGAACACCCTCCTGCTCTGTAAAGACATGGTTAGTCACCTAATATGCATGACTTCGTGCAAGACTGCCTCTGTGAAAATGAAATGGGACTATGTACCACTGGGCCCTACCTGGACACAGAAAGAGCTACTGTGTCTGTCCTGGTTTGAGGTAAAACACTACAGTGTTCCAGTGTCCTTTTCCCCGCTTCTTTTTTTTCAGAGCTGCATGTCCTTTCCCCCCAAAATTGAGCCTGGATTTGAATAAAAATTCCAGGGGAAGAATATTTTTATCTAGCTCTATAAAACCAAGAACACAAAGCTTGCTGATCAGCCTTTCCATTTCTTTGTCTCCAGGACCATCCAGGCCACCTTCCAGTGTTCGCAGACCTGTGGCTGTTAAATCTTACAACAGAGGGCTCTTGGGATTCAATGGCAATATTATTGCTGTCCTTTATTTCTATAAGCTTAGACTGAAGCCTTCACACTACTGTGAGTAAAGGGCAGGAGCCAGACTGTAACTCTGGGAGCCATGTATTGATCCCTGTTTTAACAGGTGTTTCAAGGAAGATATAGTGTGCCCCTGGTCTTCCCCTGGCACAAATCACTCCTCAGCCTTCCCCTTCTCCTCCACAGCAGAGTGCTGCTGGTGCAGGAAGGAGGGCAATACAGACCCTCTGCCCTCTTTCCAGTCTTCTGTGTGGAAAGGGAGAAAGGTGGTGACCCTTATGGAGCTACTCAAGGGCCCTGGCTGCCTGGGTGTGCCATGCAGGGCTGAAGGGGGACCCTCTACAACTCTTTATTTCCTGCAAAAATGCACAGCAGAGCCGCAGCTCTATGACGGAAGACCTAAAGTGTGGGAGGGCTTTAGAAATCCCTGCCCATCTCTGTGTTGCAGGTATCTGTCTGTTTGCACCCTGCGCCTGTGGGCACCCAGCTGATGTGCCACCACCAAAGGGATGTCTCCCCAGGGGGACAGACAGCACCACAGGCACCTTCTGCTGGCTCTTCCCTCTTTCCCCTTCTTGCATTAGGCGGTTTTTGCCAATATTCCTATTACCTTTTAACCTTTTAGCTATGTTAATCTCCTCTGAGGGGATGTGAAGCTCATGTGGAAGTCAAACCCACGTGGAAAAACAAAATTAATTTCACTCCCTCTACAGTCCATAATAAGATCAACAAGTGTCCCATTTTACTTGCATATACATGCATGTCGTCCCTTTTTGATGTAACCTTCTCAGCTTCCACCTACCACTTGTTTTTCCCTTCCAGCCTCAGCAGAGACCCCTCTTGCTCAGAGCTGCCACAGCAAGATGCGAACACCCCCTCCCACCATCAGTAGTTTTCATGGGGGAACTGAATGGCACAAGGTCACCCAAACACCCTCCCGGCCCTCCTTGACCTCCAAGGGGTGACTGCACTGCCTGGCCCGGCATACTGGAGACACTGATCCCCGCAGGTCTCAGCTGGGAAGCAGCACTGGGAATCAAAGCTCAGTTCTTCGAGAGCTGGCAGGTTTAAAAGGTAGTCCCCTGGAGTGTTGAGCCACGGTGCTGATGAGCATCAAATCTATCTTAAAGTTGGAAATATGATCCAGTTGGGAATGACTGTGATTTAATGTCATCCAAGTACTACGGGGCACACTTCTTAAAGAAACTGCTGTAAATTATTTGTGGCTAATTCCGTGTGGATGGAGGGCATAATATGTTCACAAGTACAAGAGCCCTGCTTGTATCTAATAATTGTTATATC
Source organism: Burhinus bistriatus (assembly GCA_013397275.1). NCBI lineage: Eukaryota > Metazoa > Chordata > Aves > Charadriiformes > Burhinidae > Burhinus > Burhinus bistriatus. The sequence goes on along the minus strand of VYXH01004344.1, from coordinate 102,926 downwards.
TTCTCTGAAATTTACTGCCGATGTCTCAATTTTAACAATTTAAATAACAAGCTTAACCAAGCGGAACTAGGCGAAGGCAGGCTGGCTCCCTTGATGAAAGCAGGACAACTCTTATGTCTGAGTACATTTATACTTTGACATGAGCAGTGACACACAGAGATGAAATCTGGTTAAAGCTGCAGCTTTCTCAGCACTGTGACAGCTTCTTAGTCTAAGCAAAACTGTTTCCGAAGTGGGCATAGCTGCTAACTTTACTTAGAAGAATGCTCAGAAAAAAATGACTCGGAGAGGCAGGATTAGGGAAGATGATGCACCACTGGACACAGAGCAGCCGCAGGGTCCCCAAACCAGCAGGAAGGCTGTGTGCTTTGAAGGCACTGATGGGCTTGCATGGCCCTGGCTGAGCTCCATGCGTGACCGCAGGGCTCAGGAATGACTTAAGCCCCAGTGCAAATCAGGGGCGTTTGACAAAAGCACGTGTTGCAGATGCTGGAGGGCAATGTTGTGCGTGTTTTAATGCCATGAAACATAATTGGTGATTATGGGACTGGCCTGAGGAAGCTGACAGAGTCATTTAATGGGGGCTTATGTGCCACTGCAGCAAGGGAAACCTTGGAGAACAAGTTCTTCATTGTCCCTGAAAAGGAATAATCTGTAACAAGAAAAAAACCTCCTAACCTATCATCAGCTTTTACTTGCAGAGTTTCCGATTAATTCTGATAAGAAGAGGAAAAGGAGAGACTCTCATTCTCCCTCTGCACACTCGTAATTCAAAAATCATACAGGAATCAATAAAAGGTTCCTTTACCTTCCTATTGCAAATCCCACAGACTTCTGTCTAAGCAGATAGGCAAATGACACAGATAAACACCTCTAGAGCTCATTGTTATTTATTGATCACATACTAAAAATATTACCTGAGCTATATCAGTGTTTCTTTAAATTAACTATCCCCCTACCTACTTCTGGTTTCTTGGCTGGAAGACATTTTGTCCTCGTCTGTGTATTCAGTGAAATTTTGTTAATACTAGGTCACCTACATTTATTGTTAGCAGTGGGTGGTTCTTATAGCAAAAATGAGGGAAAAGTAAGGAGAGTCTGAAGCGAAGGAGAATAAGGTTTTTCCTTCTAGAAATGGTTGCTGTTAAAACCATCTTGAAATACCTCTGGCAGCTGGTCCTACCAGTAAAGCTGGCAAGAGTCCTGTTGTCCCCGTAACTTATGTGAAGTTCTACCAGCTCCCAGAACAGAATAAGTTATGGAGCAAAATTATTTTTTTGCCAGTAAAATTATGTCTATACCAGGATTTTTACTGGCACAGGTTTGTGAGTTGCTTAGGTGATTTTTTTCCATGCCTCTTACCAAAAGTAGCTAAGCTCTATAGTACAGTCCAAGCCAAAAACATCAACGATGAGAAGGAATACACAGGAGAATAAGCAAAGGCTTAGTGTATAGGAAAGGAAATGGATCTGTGATGGGAACCAAAGACATAAAATTAACTAGAATGGCAGCTTTTGTATTATTTATATGATTTATTGGCATAATTATTCATTATTTATTCTGGGCTTGAAGAGTCACAGGCATCAATCTGCAACCCTTCAAGATGCCAATCCTGTCATGAGAAGGTATGCTTTCCTTTAGGTCAGCTGGTTTCAATATATTAGCACAAGTGCCAGAATTTTTCCTAGCCCAGCCCTAGCTCTCTAAGCACGTGCTTTGAGCTGCTGGTAGCTTCAGTGGTAGAAGAAAACAATTTGCTTTGGACTTAATGTCATAATTTAGTCAAGTCTTTGGTCCGCTACCTAAGCCAGTCCAGCTTCTGGTCAGCAACTGTAGAAGATGGATTTACACTAGGATAGGATAGGATAGGATAGGATAGGATAGGATAGGATGGGATGGATAGATAGATAGATAGATAGATAGAATAATGAATGGCTTCCAGAGCTTCTCATTGCCTCTCACACCACCACTATGAAGAAGAGAAATGACTGCAGTAATGAATTCTTTCAGTCCTTTATTGAGGCCAATCTGGTTTTGCACATAGGAAACTGGTAATAGGAATATGTTATAAGCTTTGGTTTGCTCCATAAAAAATATGCTTATTTCATGCACACCAGAACTAATGCAGCCCAGGTTCTTACACGTTTGCATCTTGCATTGATGTCTAAGAAGCTGTAAGCTCCAGCCAAAGCATTTCTCACAAATGAGCATTAGGGTCTGTCTTTGTCTCCCTTCCCTTCCCTTCCCCTGGGAGAAGGGAACAAAACTGAAGAAAACTGGGCTTTTTTTCTTGGAGAAAACCAGTCACCTTTCCTGCCTGGTCAGCATCTTGTTGCTTTAGATGAGCTGCTTTGATGAGGGGTTGGATACACACCAAAGCCAGCTCAGGCGCAGGGATGGCACAGCACGGCATGGCTGGAGGCAGTGTGGGCAGGACCAGGACTGATCCTTTCTTTCATAACATTACACTCCACCTTGTGTCTCTCCCATGTCTCTTTGCAAAAGGTGTAGGAGCTACTATACTTCTGATGTATATTTTCCAAGTCTGATTGACAGGTTTAAAACAGTTTGGGTGGGACTCAAAACCTATACAGACAGCGTGGAAACCCAGTTAAAAGCACATACATCTGAACTTAACATTACTTCACTCCTGTAGATATAAGCATCTTCATATGCATACTGTGAGCCACAACATGGCTCTGCAGGTTAACTTCAACAGAATTCTGTAAAAGTTTCAGGAGACCAAGGTCTTTGTTTTCTTTCTTTCTTTCTTTCTTTCTTTTTCTTTCTTTCTTTCTTTCTTTCTTTCTTTCTTTCTTTCTTTCTTTCTTTTAAAGAGAGATTCACTGGAGTATAACATTAAAATATGTGTTGTGGTAAATTTAAATGATAGTCACTGGGTAAGAGACAACATTGGTTAATGTATATAGTACATTTTTATTTACTTGTTTCTGACACTAACATTTTTATTTGGGGTAATTTTCTTTTAAGATCCTTCATTTTTATTCTCCTTTTGATCTGAGTTTATGAGATTCCATCAGTCACAGTAAATTTCCATCTGCTAGGAGACAGCCCTCAATTCAGACAAATGTAACAAACAATCAATAAGATTATTTTGCCTTTAATGATTCACCTGCATGAAAATCAAAACTTGCTCTCTTCATTAGACCTTGCTATAAGCATGCTCTTCTTTCCTCTCTGGGTATTTTCACAGCTGATGAGACATGTACCTGGGTCTTGAACGACCAAATATTTGAGTGGTTCAGACTGCTGTGAAATGCAGCAGGCCAGACAGGAGTGCGCAGATGTGCGGGAGAAGTCAGCCTTGCCCTGCAGCCCCTTGCTCTCTCCGCACGCGCAGGGAGCCTGGGCAGGAGGGGCTGCAGCCGCATGTCCTCACTTACCCAGGGCTGGAAGAGGAGCCATAGCACGCAGCTGGCAAAGCGCGGCGGCAGGCTGAGAGCCTCTTGGAGCAAGGAGGGAGCGTGAGGGCAGAGACCTCCCCAGCGTTTCTCGGGGCAGCCCCACACGCCATGTGGACCAGCTGACGGGGAGAGCTAATCCATGAGGCAAGGGCCGCTGGTGGAAAGGGACTCCATGACGCATCTTTCCCCTCCATGGATTACTCTCCAGGCCATCCCGTAGGAAGCATGGAAAATGCATCTGCTTATCAGCACAGCATGCCCGTTAGGCCTTCTTCATCCTTTAAATTCCCCTGAAGTGCGTTATTGTTCACGGTGCTTACAGACACGGGGAAGGAGAAATAGGACTTTATACTTAGGCTGGCTTTTCATTTTGTTTTCAAATTACCGTACAAATCTTCTGACTTTTCATCTCATTTAGCTGGACCACGCTGTGCCCTTAAATTCCTCATGAGTGTGAGCAGAAGGTCTGGCCTCATATGGAGCTACTTAGAGAGCTTTACTGCCCAGCTAACTGGGGAAATTATAGTTGTTCCTTATTAATATTTTCTGTTATTAAATTAATTTTATTAAATAAGAACAGCAATAATTTAGACCAAAATATTCTGGAAGGTTACTAAAGGCAAGAGGCCAAATTTCCCTCTCCATCATGTAGTCCTCAGTTCAGAATAATGTTGTGCAATAATGGAATAACTCAAAGGAGAATGTGGCATGAGGCGTAGCTGAAATCCTTGTCCCAAAAGTCTACAGCAGAACACTCACTGTCTTTGCGGGGACAGGATTTTAGACAAAAAGCCATTTCTGTTGCATGCTAAGGAATAGTTGACCTCGAATTGGAGATGAACCCCAGCCAGAAATAAGAAGCAAAAGGTTTTCTTCAGAAGTTGACTGAAAGTTTGGTTAGCAGAGATGATAATTCAGACTATAAACATTTCCCAGACATCAAACAGAATACAAAAAAACAAAAAACCCACATGCACAATCGAGATAGAACAAAACCAGAAGATAACTATCTTCTAAATCAAACATTTCTGTGGCAGTCATTGCTTCAGCGAGACCAGGGTCTAAACGACCACAGCAGAGGTGGGCAAAAGCAACCCTGGTCCGAGCTTGCTTTTGAAAAGTGGCAGTAGGGTTCACAGCTGCAAAACAGGAAAAAAAAAAAAAGTAGCCGCTAACAATTTCTAATTTAGCCAACCCTCCTTTTTCCCCTCGCTGTTTTGGCACTGATGACTGCTATGTCATCTTTGTCAGTCCACAAAAATAATTCTTTATAAACACACTGAATAATAATCCCGTGTTGTAACTTTACTGACTACTGTGTGTGGCTGTTTGCATGAGGGAGAATTTGACCTACTTAGCCACATTATAAATAATTGGAAAAAAATTGAATTTATAGTTCTTTTATAGTGTAAATATACACATAAAATTTTGAGATGTTTAGGAAAACTTAATAGCAGAGCTTTGTGTAGCAACTTGCCTAGACAGCACAGAGAGAGACCACTTCTCATGTTCCTACAGAGTTTACACAGAATACGAAGATTCCTTTGTCTTTTCTCGCCTTTGTCTCTGCATCTGATACCAAAGTTTGTTGGTACAATCTTAAAAAGAAAGGGTTGCTTTTCCAATCTGTCGCAATTGCTGTATGAACACATTTTGCAGTGCAACCTTAAAAGTAGTTGAGCTTCTCGCTTTTGTTCTTTCATTATGTGAGACTCACAGTTATTCAGTATTTTATTCTCATTAGAACACTGCTTGTCACATGTTTTCACCAGAAACATTCATCACCAAGGTCAAAGGGTGAATATCGTGATCTATTATGCTTAGAGGAATCTAATGAAAAGCCACATAATTATCCAATTTTAAGAGAAGCATGTAAAAAAAAGAAGGGGGGGTACCTGCTATAATTTAAATTGTTTTGTTTCCCTGAAGCAAAATTCAGCACCTGATTGACAGGACATAATGATAATTCTTATTGATATGGTGATGTTAATTGTGTAGAGATATTTAATAAGTCCCATATTCCTGAGGTAAATGCATGCTCTTAACCTGCACCTGAACCTGATTTTTGATGCAGTCTGAGGATGAGGCAAAGATACAGATAACTGAGCACAAGTGGATTTTCAGTCTTGTGTGGCAGAATGGAAATTGGAATCTTCAGAATCTATTAGGAGAACAATTCTGCAGTTGCTCACACTTTTATAAATTATGCTGTATATGATACTAAGACACAAAGTCTTGAGTTTCAATTGGGGAAAATTACCATGACTTTACTGCATCTACAGGAGTAGGCTTTTTTTTTTCCCCTGTTTCCCAAAAGGGGGTAGAAAGCAGTTTACATTTTAATAGAGATATACTTAAATAAGATGAAAAACATTCTGTCTCTTAACCCACTGACTGGCTTGTCCTCTAAAACGTGGGACAAATAGCAGAAACAACAGACACAACAAAAATATGTAAGGCAGAAATCTGCAAACAGCATAATCATTTAAATGTATTTTACATTCAGATTTCCAACTAGCTGATAGTTACCGGCTGTAACTAGAAAATTGTGGAAACAGTGAAGGGGTATCAAAGTGGCTGAGAACAGGTGTGGGTTTCAGAAAGAAACAGGTTCCTTGACGTTGACTAAGTTCTTCAACCTCTCAGTGTACCTTAATTCTTCTGTCTTTGCAATGGAGATAATTATTCTTTTTTCTTTTTTTTTTTCTTTTTTCTTTTTACACATGGAATTGGAAACCCGCAATTTAAATAATATCTTGGGATTGATCCATTTGGGGCTTGATAGCCCCAAGATGCTGAGCACTTCAAACACACATCCATATTTCAGCACATGCCTGAAGCTCACTTGGACCATCCATGCATTAAGAGCTAAGCACATGCTTATGTGCTCTGTTGGAAGGTGCCCTAAATGTGCTGCAGGGGGAAGGCTTCAGTTCACCCTGAGGAATACATTGGAGGGCACCCTGTGTCAAGCAAACTGAAATTACAGAAACTGCTGTCCTTTGCTGCTAAGGCTCTTCTTTCAGGAGCCATACCATGACACTTCAGGCACTCAGAAGGGTGACAGTGCCTCTCTTCTTATGCTGCCCACCCAGGAGAATCCGTAGGTGGTTCAACAATGCCTGATGTGTCAAGCAAGGCCACAATGTCCCTGTTTCTGGGATCTGAGAAACATGGCCTTGCATATGCTCACCATATTGGAGTGCCTACAGAGCTGGTCATGGTGCCTGAGCACAGGACCAGGTCCTAAGGACCTTGTTCTGCTACCTGCCCCGACACCTGGTAGTACATTACCCTGCAGCAGATGCCAGTCCAGCTCACTGACCAGGGCTGTGCTTTGCACTCTCACTCCATCAAAGGCAGAGAGGGGGGCGTAGATGACACAGTTATCCAAAAGAGCTGAAGGGCGTGAGACCTCCCAGCACAGCTCTCTGCCGGTTGCCCCTACTATAAACTAGTGTGTGTGGCTGCCCTATGTGTGTTTATTTCTCTCTGGAGGAGGAGGAGGTGGGTTGGGAAGCCTGGAGTTCACTCCTGGCCACCCACAGAACAAAGGTGGGGTTGTCCTCCTGAAATCCAGGACAGAAGCAAAATTACTTCCTCCAGAGAAAGGTGGAAACAGGGGAGGGCCTGTGGCTTGGAGGAGAACCACAGGGTTTTAATGCCTCCCTGGGGTGCTCTGGGTTTGGTGCAGCGTGTGTCCTACCCTGTGCTGAGGCACTGCCTAAGCACATCCAAACCCATGAGGAGGGCAAGTCCCTACCCTTCAGGCTCAGTCACATGCTTTTTTGCTGTTTCTGCAGTCTGGAAATCGACCCTGTTGACATCTTTAACTCACAAAGACTTACAATTTAGGACTCTGGCTGTTCCACTGGGATAACAGAAGTAACTTAAGCAGCAAGCAAGATTAATGAAACAACCAGGGACAAACCCAAAATGAGGCAAGCAACTCCAAAAGTTACATATACGTGCAGCCTGAACATAGTGGGGAGGATAGGAGATAAAGAGAGAGAGTTTAACACTGAGTCAAACATCCATAAAATAAACCCCAAATCACATTTCTAAACATTAATAACACTTTAAATAAGCTGCTATAAAAATGCCAAAAATAATATATTAACTTTGAAAATAGCATTTACAGCACTTACACATAAAATTGAAATGCACTTGTGGTCCACTGTGTAGTTTGCTCATTAGATGAGCAGCCAAGGATCAATAACTCTGTAGGACACCTGCTAAGAATGGCTTAGATAAGATAATTTCAGCTTCTATTTTATGAACATGGGCAACTGCTTTTTTAAGTAATTTGGAGATATCACACCTAAGAGCCTCCCAGCTTTGGTCTGGTTTTCGTCTTATGTTACAACATGCAGGCAAGAAATTATTATGTTTTAAATGTGCATCTCGCAGTCAAATATTTCCCTGTTAAGTGAAACTCTTGCCAAAAGATGCTGGCGGCCTAGCTTAAAAGGCGGTCTGTGGATAACAGCACAAGGAGTGGATATCCTGAAGTGAAAAAACATACTTAACTAAGTGCCACAAAGGTCAGTGGACATAGGCAGGGTAACTGCACCAGCCTCCACTACTTCACTGAGAAATCACAGAATCATAGAATCATTTAGGGTGGAAAAGACCCTTAAAATCATCGAGTCCGACCATTAAAATTAAAGCAAAGTATATTGTTCTTATAAAGAGCTAGTCTTTATCACACTCTACCTCCATAAAAAAGAAAACAAAGCTATTTTGGCCACAAAAACATCAAGCCATGGACCATGGGCTGCACTACAAATAATGTTCATTTATGCTCCAACTGGGAAAAAGAAATGCTAAAAGTCTCTATTTGACCTTCATTTTTTTGTACTGATTGTTTAGCAGGCTTGTCCTTCTTTCCATCAGAACTGGCATATCCATCTAAACAACCCTTCAGATCAAATCTGTAAAACACTGGGCATCTTTCTACCTGCTGAGTATGTCCAGAAAGAAGTAACAAAAATAACGAAGGGACAAGAGGGATTGATCTGTAAGGAAAAATAAATAAATGGAGCTTGATCTTGAACCAATGAACTGGAAGTAACATATTGAAGACAGTAGGATTTTACTATTTTAGATCTATTGTAAGTCAATAAAGACTCTTTTTTATCTGACTTGAAGGTAAATAGGAGGAAGTTACTATAATGAGAGATGGTCTATTATGTCAGAGAGGGAACAAGAGACCAGCTAGAGACTAGAATATAACAGTTTTCAGGGTGGTAAATCTATAAACAATATTCTTAAAGGTATCGCAGAGAAACCTCCTTGAAATCCAGCTACTCAGGCAATGCTTAGATTTAGCTGATAGGGCTAAGGATGCACCCATCCTTTTGTACCCCACATACTGAAGTCTTCTTTCCATGAAAACCACTGTGTAAGCAAAAGAGAAGCCAATATGCAGCCTGTTCTCACATATGTGTGAAACACATATTCAGATTAATGAATTTTGGTATGCTTCTGAATCCAGTAATATAGACGTAGTCCCGATTACCACCTGAAAAGAGAATCCAGATACTGAAGAAGCAAGAGGATCCTGGAGCAGACTGTAGGGATTTGCCAAGCAACAAAACCTGACAACATTAGGAAGGACAAATATGCATTGTGGGAAGAGGGTAATAAAGTAAATCTGTATGGAGAGGCCATAGGACCTTTGGTGGATCAAGCAATATAATTTTTCTAGGCATGGTTGGTTGTACTTGAACAGAAGCTGAATCCAAATCTACACTTCATGACAGTGCTCTTCTCTGGTCAGGGATCTGCTGGGTCTCCTAGAAGAACTGGAGTGGCTGACTTAGCCTGGCCCTGCAGATATGACCAGGTCTGCATCATGATTTGCCCACTACCAAACAAGAAATCCAAAATTCAGAGTCCAAATTCTCATACATGTTATCTTGTGTAATTTTCATGAAGTGGTCCTAAAGTTCATGGATAAGGTCAGCAGAGAATTCCCCCTGTGCAGGGACAGTGTCATACAGGTAGTGGAGATGGTACAACAGCTTCCTGCACCAACTTTGCCTGTAGTTCCCTGGCTAATGAGAAGTCACACATCAAGATGGGCTCAGGAGAAGGAGGTGGACAGAAATAAGGCATAACACAACAGCACTGCATTACAGTCCTTTTTCCTTGGTAGAGATCTGGCTGTTATAAATTAGCTCTGAGCTGGAACACTCTACCGTGCTGAGCTGAGTTTAATCGAGTGAGGAATTAGGGTCTGCACCATACAAAACTTGTTCATCCCTAACAGCAACTCACTTTTGGCTATGGAAGGGTGCCAGCTTCAAGGCTGGAGAGGAAGTCTTCACTGGATCCAACATGACATAACTAGGTAAAATAGTACAAACAATGCCTGGCCCAGAAGTTATGTGAGGTGGTTCAGGTCCCTGCTCTGTTAAAGCTTCCTGCGCAGCCTGGAGCAAGCTAGCTACCCCTGCTGTCCTCAGTGCTCCTTCCGCAAAACTGGGATAGCAGTCCTTTCCCTTTTAAATGGATGAAAACGATCGTACAGAGAGAGAGATCTTCTACTTGATAGCCAACTTGAGAGAAGGATTTCTTCAGGTACAAAGTTGTCCCATCATTTGAACTATTTCCAGGCAGAATGATCATGGCCTAGGAGAAGCCTGTCTCAACAGGCTGTTACAAGCAGGTTGAAAATTAAACTTCCACACCTCATAGACCATCCTTCTGTGCCAAGAGAACAGATCAGATAACGTTGATTTATGAGAAGCAAAACCTGAGAGGTGCTGGACATGCCTAACAAAATGATGGGCAACACCCACCCAGAAATGCTCCTGGGCTAAGAAAATGATACAACTCAAAAGTCAAGTACAAGAGTGCAAGGAAAGGCCGATAACTCGAGAGCTGAGTAGTCTTAAGAATCATGTACTGAATTCCAAACCCTAGCCAATGCCCTCTAAATCATATTTCACTTTAGGAATCCCTTTGCTCCCGGGATTAGTTTAGTCACCTCACATGTCACAGCCCAAATCCGTAGGGAACAACTACCAAAATAATTGTTTTGACCAGGTGTCATAGACTGTAAGCTTTTATCACAGTAGCCTGTGTACTTGTGGCATAATAGGAGATTAGGACTCACTTGAGAAAGAAATAGCTTGTCACTCCATCGATCAGAAGGTCGCACAAGGGACGAGCGTTGCCATCATCTTGGAACAGGGGCGAGTTTGAGGAGGGACAAGGAAATTACTGCAGCTATTGAAGAGACATAGATCACTTCCCTACTCACACCTGGCCAGCTACTTTGACCATCGAGTTAAGGCAGAAAACAGCATGACAGATTGAGGATACGTCTATGTCAAACTGTGAACTCCATTTTGTTCTATGAAACGTGTTTTGTGTCAATGCCTCTATATAGTGCTGTGACCTTCATTGAAGAATGTCACCCCGTGTTGGACTGCAAACTCATTTGTAGATTACAACATACTGCAGAAGCAAACATGCCATCAGCCATGAAAGACTCTTTCCTATGGGAACAAATGGATTTTACTGGATTTTGTCTTTGAATACCTCTCCCAACCACAGCTAAGGAGGAGGTTGACGGTAAAGCCTGGAAGGCGCATATGGACAAAATAAAGCAGAGCTCAAATGCAGGCAGGCTGGAAGAAAACTCACTGAATCTTGAGTTTTTGATTGCTTCAAGATCAGACTGTAGGAGAGCTGTGCTCAAGATTTGTGCTTTTTCTAGAGTGATTTGTTAACAGTGAAGTGTTTGGGATTATGAACATCCTTCCCTCCTGGGATGCTGCTAGAGCTTCCCTGCACATAAAGCCTAGGGAAAGGGGTCTAAGCAAACGAGGAATTGGGAAAGCAGAGGGATTAATTTAGAGGTGCAAAAACCATGCTGATGTGTGTGCCTGCACTCAGAGGATCATACCCACAAGACCTAGAACTAGGAAAAGACACCATTTTCTAGAGATGTATCTAGAAGATTTAGAGGAAAAGATGATTACAACATATTTCTCAAGAGGGTGACTAGGCACTGCAGACAGCTCTGACCATTGCCCCTCTGCCTGTGCAGTGTTCATTTCCCAGACCGTGCATCCAGAGCAGAAGCAATAGCTTCAAAGTTTAACAAAGAACCTCACCTTGTGCTCATGTGAGCAGACAAAGGACATTTAAATGCTGTTCAAACAAATAAGACAGATGTACTGTCTAATTCAGGGGGACTGTTCGTAGATTGCTGTGCTGACCATAACAAGTCATGGCTATCAGGACACCTTTCCATGAAATGCTCTAGGACAATCCACAAGAGCTTCTCCTTGGGAATTTCCTTCTGCCAGTTGTTCTGCCTAAGAACCAGTGAGGTTTGCTAGGAAAATCTGTGAGGGACAACTCAGAAACTGTTGAATTACACAAAAATAAAGTGAAACAGTCCCTTCTGCTGTAGGATTCATCTCCCTGGTATCCGTGCTAGAGCTCCCAGACATTACCTGTGAGATTGAGTTGAGATTAGAGAGTCAGAATTTCCCTGTTTTAAAAGTCCGTTTTCACCCTTCCTCCTGCTATGGAGGAAGACAGAAAACTGCCCCCAAGCCAGAAGCGACTTACCCAGCACAGATTGCAGGGACTGGGGATCCTTCTATTCTTGTATCATGTCTGATTTGGGTTTGACGGATTTGTAGAAAAAATCCTGGGAAGAAGTAGCATAGTCATGGCAATTTCCTTTCTTAATTTTAAAGTCCCATTATATCAAAATAAAGGTGGTAAAATCTAGACCTTTATTTAGTCTCTCCCTCTGGACAGTCATGTCTATGTAAGGCAGAGACTGAAGGGAGGCATTCAGTGACCATGTCAGAAAGCTCTGTGTGTCTTCTTGTCAGATGACCCATGAGAGAGAAATGCCTTTCATTACCAGTCTAGTCCAAGGAAAAAGAGGAGTAAGATAGACACAGAAATATAAACAGATAAACTCACCACAGGTCTGGATGTATATTTTTTGGAAAAATTTCTCAGGTGTCTCTGCCCAAGTGTGTGGAGTCTCCAGCAACAGGATGAAACAGGAAGATTTTTTTTTCAAATCCACAATCACATATCCAAACTAACACTGCCTAACTAGTAAACAAGATGTGAGCTAGGACAAATACTTACTGTCAGATGTAATACAGTGAAACAAATCACGGTTTATCCTCCTTCATCTGATTATTTCCCCAGCGTATTGTTTATCCTTGTAGACCGCAGAGTTTAGGACTTTGAGCTGGGATGTGCTCTTGGTGCTATTTTCTAGAATAGAAGAAATGTTTTTGAGTCTCTCTAGGTAGTCTGAGGGTTTTACTTCTCCCATTTGCACCTAAGGGCATATTGCTGCTGAAGTCGTCCAGGGCAAGAGACAGCGAAGCATGATGCATGGCACCTATTGTCAGGACACTTAGGGTTAGCTAAAAGGAGTGGAAGAACTTAGGTTGAGTAAAGGCAAGAGAAGCCAAAAGAAGTTCACTGGTGCAAACTGGTCATAACTGAGCAAAACTTCTCAGTAGAGCATAAGAGCAGCCACTTATTTCAGCTATTTTTAGGTCAAAATACCGTGGAACAACACATGTACTATGTTTCTCAGTGCAGAAGAAACATATGATACCTGTATGAATGCTATGTGAATAGCCTGTGGTTTACAATGTGGATGTATGGAGAAGCACTTTTACTTGTACAAATTGACACAGAATGTAGTGTTTGACAGTGAATATATACCTGTGACAATGCTGACATGTTCCTGGGGTTGCAGAAACATGTATGTTCCTTCCAAATGGGTTATAGAAAAAAATGTAGCAGAGTGAAGTTCCAAACCTAATCAGGCACCTGAAAATACAGTGAGGCTAATTTATATATATTTTAAAAAAAATATTAAATATACTTATACCTACTAGACATAGAATACAAATAACAATGGCTCTAGACAATACACATTGAAGCTTTTTTTACCCCACATTCTTACAATCTGCTGAGCATCTAGTATTTCTACACATGCTGTTGCTGCCTCTGTAATACTAAGGTACACTGGGAGTAGCATAATGCCAAGCTGTGAATGTACAGGACAGAAAGGAAAACTGTCCTTTTCCCTCTTAGCATATTTGCTGAAGAGCTGAACCTCCCTGAACTGGATCCAACCCTCAACGAAGGGAAAGAAACACAACAAACAGCACAGCCAGCTGGACTGCTTGTCCCAAACCAGGCAAGATTCAGCAGCCTAAGGATGGACCCACAAGGCAGGACTCTCTCTACAGCCAGGGAACTGCAACCAGAGGGCATACAGTGCTCTTTGTAGTATGTGCACTTAATGCTGCTTCTGAACATATTCCCTATGTGTCTGGAAGAACCAGGCTTTTATGTCCCTAAAACATGTACCTCATCCACTTCTTCCCTGCCACTGGGCCAAAGGTTTTTGCGGTATAATTTATTCAATAATAAAGTAGTGCCTGGTCCTTGGTTTCTTTAAATGAAAAACTTCTTTACAAAAGGAAGGAAAAAACATAGATTTCTCCTTAAAGAAACCCAAGGACTTGTCATAAACAATTGCAAAGTCGGGGTACGGATTTAAAATTCACCTGTTTTCCTACTGCTTTTTGCAGGAAGGGTGAAGTGTCAACCTTTACTTTGGATATCTGTGAGTATTAAATATTAAATATAAAATGGCCAAATGCTTCATGTTATTCAAACAAGGCTTGTCTCTTTGGAGAGTTTTCTGCTTTTATGTAGGCTTCTACCTGGATATATGTAGACACGTATACATGCATGCACATGCCAAAAGATAGCTAGACATACATTCATGCAGCGACTGTTCATCCTGCAAAGACCACGCCTCATCAGGGGTCATTCAGACCTGTCCCTCTGTGCAAAAATGCTGATTTACGTAACTGAGGACCTGGCCCTGGAAGCACTGCTGACACAGCTGCGTCTGCCTTGTGTTTCCCTAGCCATTGCCAGGAAGTGCAACAACACATTATGGGATTTTTGAGCCTGACCCCCACCCCAGGAAACCTGTTGAACTGGGAGCACGGATGCCAGGCATCTGCAGTGAGAGGTGGCATGCCAGTTACGGGTGTTGGCTTATGGCAATGCTGACGGTGCCCCAGAGAGGCCAGGCCACTCTGTCCCGCTCCCAGAAGGTGCTCGGGCACCGCTTCCTTGCAGTGCTGCTTTAGCAGTCATCTAACACAATACATCTCAAGGAGCATTTATGCTGTGTTCACTGCGCATTCAACTGTGGCCACTTCAAAGGTTTAGCCAAGTATTTTATGGCCATGGTAAAGGGTTCTTATTGATTTAAATTGCAAGCCTGGCTCCCGTCAGCTTCACTTGAGGGCAAAAATGCAATAAAATATCCCACAGTAGAGAGACAGACGTATCACACTGAAAATCTTAAGAGATCCTTTTTACTATAATCACCTTCAGTGGCATACTGTTTTTCTTTTTTTTTCTTTTAAGGACAAGGTTATCTTAGAAATTTGTCTATCTCTACAGATTTGGGAGGGGCTGCCTCTAAAATCTGCCAGCAGGTCCATCCAGTGGTAGGCATGAACCAAACCCCGTGGGGTTTGGGTTTTTTCCTATTTGTCAGACACATGCATAACATTGCCAGGATGACATTGATGTATTGGCAAATGTTAGCATGGAGTTGTAGAGTATGGCCATGAAATCATTTGCATATGCAGCGAGCAAACCCCAGGCAACTTGGAGGGACATGGGGGACCCATCCCTGCTCCCCCAGGATCTGCTGCCCCCGCCAGGGGACCCATCACCATCCTAGGAAGCGCCAGTCTGGACTGGGACAGTCCTTCCACCCTGGCGTGGTTTAGAGAAAGGAGAAACATTGTCAATTTGGAACATTGTTTATTGTCTTTTCATCATGGCAATGCTCTAACGCAGCCACAAAGGAGGTCTCCTCACTGGGGTGGTGTGAAAAAATAGGCAATACTTTTTTGTGTACTTCACAGGCAGTTTCTTTATAATAATTTACCTGAAATGCACCCGAGGTGAAGATAACCTCTGGACACATCCGGAAAATAGCAAATGACTGTTACGTATCTGACATTTGAAATAACATGTTTCTGGAGGGTTGACATTACAAGAGTCATTTCACTTCAAAATGTTATTCCTAATGTAATTTTTTCAAATTCATAAGAGGCGCTTGCTAGGATTCAGCACAGCACTGGAGTCACTCGAAAGACAGAGGTCAAATTCATTTCATTTCTTTTATGTTTTCCTCTCCCCGCTAGATGAAACAAATGATTGAGCCGGGAACGCTTGGCAGGTCGGTGGCTGTGTGCGGCGGCGCCGTCGCAAGATCGATTTTCCCCGTCCGGGGGGCGCGGGCGGCATGGCTGACATCTGTCGCGGTTGTCATGGCAGCCCGCGGCGCGGCCGGGGTCAGGCCTGACAGGGAGGGCCTCCCTGCCTCCGCCCGCCGCGCTTCAAGGTTAACAGCCAATGGACCAAAGAAATAGGCAATTATAGTGCAGTCAATTCTGGTTAGGGAAATACCCGAGAAGTAAATATATCTGATCAGCGGATGAAAATGAAGCGGCCCGGCGCTGTTGATGGGGGGTGGCAGTGCCCTCTGGGTGTGGGCCTGTGCCCTCCCAGGCCCGGTGGCCGCCTTTGCCCACCACCAGCTCTGCCTTGGGGGTGGAAGGCGCAGAGGACGGCTTCCCTCTTTCTCCCAGGCATGGTCCCCGTCTTCTGAGGGTCACCCGCCCAAGGGCAGCTGCCAGCGGCCTGGTGAGGGGCCACCACCATCAGGGGAAACTGTCCCTCCCGGCGAGCTGCCACCAGCCTGCCTCATGCTTGGGCAGTTGTGGCCACCGGGCAATCCACTCGAGGGGCTGAAACAACTGCTTCATTGAATTATACCTCCATATAATGGTATAACTGTATATATGCATGTCGCAATGTTGGCATCTTGTCTGTGGGTGGGCTGGTTACAGAATAAAAAGGGGGCAGAGGTGAGGGTTCCTCAGGATAGTGGCAGCAGCTGAGCAGGAGCGGACACAGCCCTCCCTCAGCCCCTCAGGCAATCCAAGCCAGCCACCACCCCCCATGACTGGCCTCCAGGGCCCACTAAGCAGAGCATTGAAGCTCAGCACCTTCAAAACGTCACAGCCTGCCTCATTTATGTCTTCGCATCTTCTCCAAAGAGAGGTAAATGTAGGAGGCCATCCCAGAGCAGCTGTGGTGCAGATGGGAGAGGAGACAAGCACCTGGGTCCCCAGGTTGGTGAGGCCCTGAGTCTCTGAGTCAGCTGTAACATTTGAGGAAGACAGCAAAATATTCCCCCACCACAGAGCAGCAGGTACCAGGAGGTTGCACACAGACACATCCAAGGACGCCTGAGCATGAGGAGTCCCTACAGCATGTCTGGCCCATCTCTGCTCCTCAGCGATTTTGGAGGTGAGGCTGTTTGTTCTTGACCTCCTGTCCCTCAAGCAATGGATGTCCCAGCTAACTCCAGAGAGCCCCAGGCTCCTGCACTGCTTTCCTGTTGCTGCTACTGACGACAACTCAATGAGGGTGGGAGAGAGACCACCCCAGGGACACCAGTAGAAGGCTTCATGGGCTGTCTCTGCATGCCCTGTCATCACAGACAGGCTGGAAAAGAGTTTCCTCCACCTCTCGGTGCCTGTGGCAAGGAGGAAAATCCCCCTGGCCTCCGTGATGTGGAGGCTGCTCTCGCTGAAACACATCCACCAGTTCCCCTACCTCAGGGCGCACGTCTGCCCAAACCAGAGCCCCTTGTCAATCACCCCTGGCTCCCAGAGGAATCAGCGCAGCAGAATGGGGGCTTGTTTGTCCTGGCAGCTGCAGCTCCTACAGAAAGAGGCTATCCGAATCAATGAAAACATTCAGCTTTAATGACCGCAGAAAATAAATCCCTCAAGATCATAAGTTTGTTTCAAATGATGGATCAAAAGCAATACTGGCATTTCCTTCTGAAGAAATTTTCCCAGCATTTCGGCGTGGTAACAGTCTTTCTCCCTACACTTCTGACTCTAATCCAGAGCTATAACTGGAACAAGATTAAACTTTCCACTTCCAAGAGCACAGGGAACTAGAGCTAACATAGCGAAATTTTCACAATCAGCCCCAATTCTGAATTGTGTATGCAACTCGGGTTGATTCATCATTTCTTTCTGTCCATATCTGTTTCCTACTCAATCACCTACGCTGCTCCTGTGTTCCCCCTGCTGTGCTTAGCCACGTGTGGACTCGTGTGGGGTCAGGGCAGGGAGCCCAGACGCAGCCTCACTCCTCCAGCCTCAGCGCAAAAGTCCAGCCACTGGCGCTCTGCCATAACGGTGTACACGGTGCCAGAAAGCCTCTTGCTGGCATTTATGAGACCCAATTCCTAATCTCTTTGATATCACTTTTCGTATTTGTCTTGCACAAAAAATAAACATTTTTGTGGATCTTGTGTTTCTAAAGAATTTAAAGATTGGGGAGCCAAAAGCTTTGCTCCCTTTTTTTTTCCTGAGAAGCCTTTTATCAGATTTGCCCTAAGCAGTCTTTTCCACCAAAAAAAGCTTACATAGAACAAAACGCTGATCACCAGACTTGTTATTGACGACAAAGGGAAGTACCAAAACCTGAAGATTTTTTCTTTTAGTTATTAGTGTCTCAGATGTCATCTTGATCTGGGATTCTGTTGATCTACTGTTGCCCTGCTATTTTCTGTCAATCTCCTCAGCATATTGCCTGGGTACCAAGTTATTTGACATTGCCCCTCACATGCCCTCTGGACTCATTACATGGCTATTAATGTCTCTATGTTACCGTCTCCATCTGCTAAGGAATTACTTTCAAAGTATACTGTGTTTTCCCTAAGATCTCCCTCTGGTACGCTAAAAAAGAAATATTTATCCCTAAGAAGGTCACCACCTCTATTTAGTCACCTGTTGAATGTATTCAAGATGCTTTGATTGCAAGCTTTCTGGGGCAGGGCTTGTCTTTGTGTCACTCGTAGATAATCAGCGCCTGCTAAAATGATCCTGTGCTTCAGAGGGAGTCTTCATCTATTACTGCAGCAGAAATAATAAACACAAAAAAAATATGCTTCCCGGATCTGGGGTCAGAGTGATGCCATTTTTCCCCATTTTGGTCACATTTGTTGTCCCACAAAAAATGATTCATGAAGTCAATTTAATTTCTCAATCCTTTATGTGATCAACACAATGAAATTTATAATGCCCATATACTCTGCGGAAGGCACTAGTATGTTGCAGCATTTTAACCTTTTAAATATTCCGCATTTCAGCTGGCTAGCCATCCTACCCCTTCTGCACAGTTCACTGCAGCTGTAAATAGTGGAGGGAAAAGAACAGACAGCCAATCAAATTACAAAAAGCTGAAAAGGTCAAAACTGCACAATTTACTACTACCTTTTCCAAAATACATGAGGCTTTAAGATCCCATTATTTTCTCTTGAAACACTTAATTAAAAGAAGCAAAAATTGTATAACAGGAATATGTTGGTGGAAAAATTAGTAAGGCAGTCCTTGGATAAGATGTGTCACCAAAGTAGCTGTTTCTTTACGGTCTTAATGTCAACTACTCCTGGTCTTCCTCTGTTATCAAGAGCCGGTCCTGCAGCTGCCTTCCTCGATTTTCTGTAGAGTATCGCAGAGACTGGCCAGCCCTCAGCCCTCCACTCTTCCTCCGCTTTTGATCTGTTCTTACAAGCAATTCAGTGAAAAACTGGCACTCTTCTTCAGGGAGATAAATTTTGCAAATGCGTGAAGTTCATTGCACAGCTTCCATTGTACCGTAGACTGGAGGACACCAATACGTAGGAAATGAAGAAGACAAGAAGCTGTCTTGAGATATGGCACCTGTAGACAATACTACAACCTGCATTCACTTGAATAATATGCATGGAGCCTTCTTTTAGACTGTGAAGATGACACTGGAAAATGGCCCTCCCTCCACATTTGCAAGACCACCATTCATATTGCAAGACAGATTGCTCTTTTTCCTGGCAGGATCAATGTCTATAACATTGCAGCAGCCTCCCCATCCTCTCCCCCCAGCTGTCCTTCCGTCCATTGTAAATAATTTAAACAATTCCTGCCGTAGACAGAAAGCAGCGTCACCCCTCTCTCCTCCTTGGAGCACGGTGAAATAGCTCAAGGATGACATACTGCCACAGCTCTGTCGCCCCCAGGTGTGGGCTGCTGTCCTGGGACTACGCGAATTGCAGGCAGAAAAGTCATTTTTGCTCTGTGTAGCTTATTCAGCCATTTCAGTGTTTGGAAAAGAGACTTCTGCTACTTTGCCATTTCAGCTGACTGTTCTTTTCTGTGAAAACGTTGGCAAATAATCATTAGGATGTATTTGTTCTGAGACTTCTCACTATTTTCTTTCTGTTGAAATCACATTTATGTCATTTTATGAATTTTCACTTGGATATCTTTGACAGTAACTTAAAGCAAAAGCAGCAGAAAAGGAACAGAAGATAGACCCCTTATTTTTTATGTCACATGAGAAGCAGAGGAAAAAGGACAAAAATAAATGTGAAAGGTGGAAATGAAATAACCACTCTCCTGTTTTTCCACAGCTATTTAATGGAAAAGTAAGTTTAAAGAGTACAAGAATAGTTTTTCTTCTGACAGACCTTAGATATACTTTCCGACTAAGGAAAAAAACAGTAAGAGCATGTGGGAGTTTACTCATTTCATCTTTTTTTCAATTATTTTTTTAAATAAGAAACTTTGAAAGAAGGATCCCCACCTTTTTTGTGTCTGGGCTCTGTATAGTCCTTGGTAGAGGAGCCCTGGCTGGGATCATGACCTTATAGCGCTACAGCTCTGCACCAGGGTGAGAAACCATCCCAGTGCCAGTGCAGCTCAGAAGACACCTCCCGCCTTCTTCCAGGACTGATTGGTGACCCCAAATACATAGCTGGGAAGAATATAACTGTACCGGGGCTTGGATGAAGGGACACCTGCTCAAATCAAGCTGGCTGAAGCGATGTCCAGCGGCTGACTGTTTAGCTGAGAGGGACTGAAGCTGGCACTGGCACTGTGTCTGATTCGTGCAGTCGCAAGACAGATGTCAGTCACACAGCGTGGGTGCTGGGGAGGAGGCAGAGATGTGTAAGCTCATGCCCATGCCCGGGGCTGCGCCAGGCTGGTGGGCAGTGACTTTCCTGAGGTTATCTTCAGGCCATGCACTGTGTGAGGGTACACAACTATAATGTGGAATAATGTCATTAATAAAAAGATACCATTTCCAGATTTCTTCACATACAAACATTCCAGCTTTCTATTCCCTGGGCTCAAACCACTGAATAGACAATGCTCAGGTGTTCTACTTTGTTAGAAAAATATCTTATCCTGAATTTAACATGCCCAGTCATGGAGAAATGGCCTCAACTCCTGGTAAATCATTCTGGTGATCAGTTACACTCTGTGTAAACACTTCAGTGTTTACATGATGAAAGGGAGCTTTTGTCATCGCCATTAACTTGTACCCATTTCCTCCTACTTCCTACTTCACTGCTTTGTGTTTTCTGCTTCCTCATCTCATTTTACTCTCAGCTATTGTTTGTCGTCTTCTTTCCCCTCAGCTTTGCTTCCTACCCAACCTCTATTGTTTCTGTCTTCTCCGCCTTTTTCCCCTTCCACTCCTTCTCCCTCTCTGTTTCCTCTTACAACATCCTCCTTCTTCTGAATGTATCTGCTCTGCAGAATTTCACCATGTCTGAATACAACTGTGGCACAAAGCCATCTTTAGTCACCAGCAATCTGTCGCTTAACCATAATGAAACCCTGTCACAAACAGAATTCCATCGTACGAGAGGAATTTCCTGTATGGAAATTATATTTTTGGATGAGAAGGGCATTTCTCCTGTGGCAACTCCCCCGCAACACCCCATTCTTTGCAGAGCTCAAAATTGCATTTACTTCAGTAAGAGAATGCCAAACAGGGTCTTCTGGGGAGGGAAGAAGTAGTGCAACAACTGATAATCAAGATAAATCAAGCCATGACGTAGAACATAAGCACGATGCTCCATTCAATTCAGCGAGGGAGCTCAACTTGTTCAGCACTGTAGGTTATTTTCCATTTGTAATTAGAGCAACAAAGAAACAGCCTTTCCCTGTTCTGCTCCATCAGCACAGCCCCAGCAAACATCCTCATTTTCAATAACTCTTCCCCTTTATCTCACTCTGCCTGATGCCTAATAAGCTGATTGCTATTTACTTTGGACCAACAGCTAATCTGTTAATGATTGATTTTAAATTTTTACAGCCATTTGTCTTTGGCAGGACTTGAGAGTGTGAGCAGCAGTCTTTCCTACCTGATGAATTGGCTTTTCTTTTAAAAAAATAAGATTTAAGTCAAAAGTCGTCACTGTTATGTTTTGCTGACAAACAGCTGACACACAGTAAGCACAGCTTAGAAAAAAGGGTAAATCTTAACCCAAAAATTCATCAGCCTTTGAAACCACCAGCAAATAATATAAGTGGACATTTTGTTAAGAGTTGTAGGGGGGTAAAGACCTACTTATGAAGTAAAACATAATTGTCCTATAAATTCACAGGGTTTAAAATTCTTAATTAACAAAATTGATGCTCGTAACGAGGACTAGGTAGGGAATAAGAACTAATACAGCTACTGTCCTCCAAAATGATCTAAATTGTATACCATATGATATATGTATTACCATGATATATGTCCAAAAGTGAATTTCATTTCCCATTAAAGGACTGCCAAATAGACAGTAGTTATTTTAATTGGTACAACACAGCAGTGCAGTGCAATTTAATCGTTGATTCTAAAAATGGAAAAGTGAATAATAACAGCTTAGCCTGTATATTCTGAAAAGAATAGGAAAAATTCTATACCAGGAAGCTATGCATATTTATAAATGTTGTTTCTTCAATGAGCCACTTAGGGATAGGCCCTGCAAGGAAATAAATCATGCTTAGCATGCCTATAGTGTGTCTCACCCATAGATTTCAAAGCACTTTACAAAGCTAAGCAAGTTGTGTGATTATCGTTTTATAAAGGGGAGAAACCAAATACCAAAAAGCCAATTTCCCTAACATCCAGAAGGATCTAGATCCAGAGTTTGATTCAGGATTTACACTGGAAAATAATCCAGTCCAAGAAACCAGTGAAGCCACTTTGCGCTAAAATAAACTTTCAGCAAGTTCTAACAATAAATGCCTTTTAATCAGTCAGCAGCTGTTCTCTGCATATGTATGTCAATCTTTAAAGCTGTATATGCCTGTACGTACGCATATACACATCCAGGATTCAGTTACATACTGAGGGATAATCTGATAGAAACAAGGAGGCAATCTAACGTTGTGCAGCTCCTCTGTCCCCTCACTGACAATGAAAAGAAGGAGGTTTTCTAATCCTCTTCAGTCCCACACCACAGCTCTGGTGCCACAGGTAGTCTTTGACAGGCTTGAGTTAGGCAAGCCTAAGAGCTACTCCCACATAGCCCCGAAATCAGGCTAGTGCACATGGAAGTTATGAGCCACCATTTCCGTACAAATATTTTGCATGATTTGGCCAGGACTGATGAGCTGTAACCAAACATAAACTCTATATATCCATCCCAAGCCTCTCAGCTCCAGACTGAGTTATCCAAAGCTTAGTACCTTCCACAGAAACTTTGAACCTGTGGCTAGCTTAAAATGCAAAGTGGCACTTTCTCAAAGAAAATGAACACCAGTGTAACTAATGCAACATTTTGGCAATACCAGCACAGGGTAAGAACCATCACTACAGAGGTTTTGTGTTCCGCTGGGTGGCTGCATAGTTGCAAAGTACCAAAAAGGAAGCACTGAACTGTTTGAAGGATGGAAGCTCTAATCTCATTAATATTTTAGATGCCAGAAGACGTGGAAGCTCCATCTGCCGTCAGCAATATCGTGGAGAGAATTAAGGCGACTTGGGAACAGGACTCATGGGCCTCCACAATGGTCTATTGACCTTCTGGTGAAGCAGATACCGTGTGACAGAGATTGCCTATCTCAGCAGACAGGATGGAAACAGGAGAAAGTGTTAAATATAACCAGGTAGACAGTGATGAATTGACATGCTGAAAAATCGAACGCTTCAGTAATCAGCCTAAGGATCTGATATCAACAACATTTTTCAGTTTTGTCCGAATTCATTGAAAGGTGTAGTTTAGCAAGCTCACTTCTCATTGGTAAGACCTTTCATCTTTATGCAGGTTTTCTGATTGGATTCCAAGACGTCATCACTGGGCTCTGTGTCATTGCTGTTCTTTGCATAGAAAACAGAGAAAACATTTGCATGAGAAAAAAGTGGCCTAAACAAACCCAGAACTGGAGAAATGGCTTGACTTGCAACATTCATTAAAAAGCATTACCTTTCACTACTTCCAGTGACAAGTTTGGGCCAAATTCAGTCTCAACATTTACATACATGGTTGTGCAAGGCCTCCAAGCGATTTCCAAAACATATCTGTGGTCCTGATCCAACATCGAGGAAACTGAGAAATGAGGGATCTTCAGCCTTTGTTGCAAGCTGGAGATGACATTTTATTGAGGCATATTCCACAGCAGTGCCCAAAGAGAGGATATTGGCAGGCTGCAGGTGGCCTGGAGGAGCTGGTGTCCATAGATGTAGTTTCATGGGTTATTTGCCTAGTTTGAGAGGAGTTGACATTCAGGGCCCTCTTGCCAGGTTGGAGGTGAATTCCACCACCACAGCTCTGAGTTCTTCCCCTGGATGAAAGCTGTTTACTGAAAACTTGAAACAATGAAATACTGCAGGTATATTTAGCACTCTGAAGCTTTTGTAACTATAATTCTAATTACAGAAGCCTAATGAATGTCTTTATGGCTTCATTAAATCTTTGGGATATTTATATTATCCAAAGAAATAATCTCCATCCATTAAGAGTGCATAAATCCTGAAGCAGAACTTTAAAAATTGCTATGGATATGCTTATTTCATTGCAAAACACATATAGAGAATTTAAAGAAATCCATTAATAGGATTATATACCTTTCTTCTAAAATATATTTTGAACATAATATTTTATTACAGAAGTCTGACTGCTAGCAAAGAAATGCAGGAGAGGACATTCTAAATTAATTACTCAGATGGTCAAATGGACAAAAATTATTCAGCTAATGTTTGAAAGATTTTTCATAAGGGAAAAGTTTAGTGTAGTTTTCATCCGTATAAAGAAGCCAGGTTCCCTTCATCTCAAAATTAAATGCTAGAGGTACAAATGTCAAAATCCGGAAGTTTAAAAAAGAAAAGGATTTTTTTCAGGGTATATTTATCTCAGGTATGTGCACAGGAATTAAAGGTTCTCAGAACAGCTATAAATTGTACATGCAAAGCCCTCATTTTGCAACAAGATGTGCAGTTTTTACAGGATTGATTCTGTTACGCAGGGGATTGATGCCACCTGAGATGCCCTTGGGCAGCTGTGCTAGGCTTCAGCTGCCACTGCAGATGGGCACAGATCTCCCACAGGTCCCCTGTCACCCCAGCCAGCCTGAACAGATCCCTAAAGTGGCCAAGGACATCTCCAATGGAACAAGACAACCATATGTGGATAACTGAGTTTCACCCCACCCATCTTCATACACATCTCGTGCAGCTTTATCCCAGAAGGTGTCATGTACCTCAGTCCCTAGGTAGCTCTCTTCTCCAGACACCCACTGAAAAGCGGGTCTCACCATCTGAGAAAAAAACACTTCTGAGGTACAGATGGATTTCTTGCATTCTTTCCTCGGTCCCCAACCATGTTCCTTTCTCCTTCCTCACTTCTGAGGAAAAATGAGCCTCAGATCTTTCCCTGACTTGGCCCTCTCAGATCCATTTATATCCTGACCGCCAAACTGAAATCAACAAAGAACTTTTCTTTTCCTTTTTCCCTTCATTTCTCCATCTACTTCCTACTTGGACTTTCCATTCCTCTGTCATATATCAAGACTGTGGCCATATTCTTTAACAATTTCAGAGCCAGAGCTCTAATTTGCAGCATGATTTTGAGCGCAGCAATAACTGGCGTTGGCTAGGTTTCTCAAGAAGGGGAGATAATACAATACTTTCTCTTCCTACCTTTCAAATCCTGCATGGACTGCATGAGATCCATGTTAGGTTTTACATTATTACATCATTTTCCATTAATATTGAAAAAAAAAAAAAAAGCATTATTCTCCCCAAATCGACTGAAGTGTGCAGTATAGCTAGGAGCATCCTCAGCAGGAAACAGACAGTGGCCATCCCCAGTGTATCCCACAACTACTGATGAGGACAGATTCAGCCCTCTTCAGACATTAAGTGGTGCTACTCAAAGCTTACCAGGCTCCCCGCAGGGACCTATTTCAGAAAACTAGGAATTTGCTGTAAAAGTATATATGTGTGTGCACATGTGTGTATTCATAGATGTCTCACAGAGAATAAACTCTCTGGATTATGGCAGAATGCTCAAGCCATGACAGATCAATGTGGGGAGCAAGTAGATGCTAGGGATGCCATAATCCAGAGGGGTTTGCTAGTGTATCATGGACCCAGATGTGCAGAGCCAGTGGTTTGCGAGTGCTGGTTGTCTTTGAGCAGCAATATCTGTGAGCTGTGCTAAGCAATATAGATTATGGATTGTACCAAGATAAAATCATGGAGCTTGTGCAGAGATTCAGCTGGAACGGGGCTGCATGACGCTTACAGGATTCATCTATGGCACCATTTCAGGTTGTAGCAGGGGACCACTTATGGATCAGTGCAGAGGCAGAAGCAAAAATCTCTTGACTGTCCCCATTTACTTCATATTGGTTCATGCTGCAGAACAGTCTTGGAGCACTGAAACAGTTTTGGAGGAAAACAAACCAGAAGATAAGCTCCAGGAGTGCACCTGATACATTCCAGCTGCTAATAGGTGTTCAGTCCTGGGGGTCAGGTTAGAGTTCATCTTAAGTAAAACCCCAAAGAACATAAAGTGTGTGTGTTGGGTCCTCAGCACTGGCTGTTCTATCCTGCACATCCACTCCTGTTGGGAGGCACTACTTGTTCAGGTAGATGTAACACAGATAACTATCCACAGCTAAAAAAAATTTAAAAAGTCAGATGCCTGGGGAGAAAATAGAAATTTAGAGCTGTGTCTTCCCACTACCCACATTCTTCATCTTTCTTAACAGAAACAGGTACCTTTTGTTGCGTTTTACATCAGCCCCATTGAACTTAACAATGGTGACTCCTTGGATTTCAATCAGCTTGGCTGAGATTTTTAGTACTTTTAGGGACTGGCAAAAATGCCTCAGAACAAGACATGTAAGAGACTTATTCTGTTTAGCTCATCAAAATGATTACACAATTACTTTTTAAGTAGTAAATACTCTGAGCAGTGTAGTTCTTGTCTCTTTACTTCTTCAAAACAAGGCGAGATGCCTTTCTGGAGGATGTGTTTTAACGAACTACAACTTACACTTTAGGATAATTCCCTTCCTTTTACCAGTGGTGAAAGACAGTGAAGCTTTGCTGTGGCTTTTTTGTTTTTTCTTTTTTTCTGTTTCAATTTCATGATGCACATGTTTATGAGGCAAGGAGTGAAGAGGCAGGTTGACTAAAAATGGAGCTAAGATTTGTGGATGGAAAGTTCCTGAGCAGCAAAAGTCTTTAAAATTATCAAGATGAGTGAATTCACATACATATGCGTACAGAGCATGCTAGAGATGATTGCACTAGTAATAAAGAAATGCAGATTGTCTCACCTAGAATCAGGTTCGGTGACTTCTCCCTAAATACAACAAGGACATCACCCCAGTATTTGGGATCCCTGAAAACCAGCCTGAGCATCAATAGTCAGCTGAGATGGGCTGCTTAAGCATTTGTGGAGGTAGATTGTGAAGCAGCCAAAGATATGGTTTGTGAAGAGCTTTTTCAAGGAAGTATTCCCATTTCGGAAGACTACCCAGTTCTTCTGTATTCCCAGTACTTCTTTAGGAAGTGTCTCCTTTACTTCTGCCTTCTGCAAACTCTGGTGAGTGCCAGCCTGCAACCGAAAACAGGTCACCCGATATACCAATTTCCTGCTGTGGCTGTCCTTTGCTGTCTAAGCAGGAGCTAATGGGGTTGTGACTATCTTAGCCCTAAATACCATCTATCAGTTGACTTTCTGTGGCAGAGAGAGAAGTTGGTTGAATGACTGCTTACGATTTTTTATGTTTTGTATTTCTTGAAATTAATTGTTAATGTAGTGAATATTTGCTGTAATTTGTGTTTCTCAAAATCTCCACGCTAGCTATCAAAAATTGTCTGACCTTCATGGAGAGTGAGCTTCTAGGAATGGGGAGACTGAAGTAGCTCACTCTTGAAAATCAGCTAGTAAAATCTAGGGAACAGGAAACTCTTGCCTCATGCATTAAGAAATACGGCAATTGATCAGACACTCCTGATCCTTTTGAACATGATTAAAGTAGCAGTATGTGTGCTATAAATAAAGTGATATCCTCCAATAAAATGACAAATTTCATGAATTTTATTATGCCAGGAATATAAATAGAAAGAGCTATTTTGGATTTAATTTCCCAAACATCAGTGATGATCTCTGGACCTTTGTCAGTTTTCTTTGGGTCTCAGTAGCATACATTTTAGCTCTGAAGATAAAAGGAGGTCAGACTTCGCTTTCTATAAAGGTAAAATTATGCAGAAGATGGAAATACTCTTAATACGCACCTTTTCACTTGACTGTCATGAGTCAAGGAATTTAAACATTTCAGAAAATAGTATATTATAATGGAAATTTTTATAATGAACCTCAGTTGACCTGAGAAGCCAGTATATTGCAACTTTAAGCAGCCTTTCACCAAAGGATCCAGTTGTCAATGTATAATGTATTCATTTAAATTGTAATCACAGTCAAAGTCTTTCTCTCCTTTTCAATTAAATGTATTCAGAGTATTATGAGTTTCCTCTGAGAGAGCTCTTTGGAGGTTGATGGGACTCCAATTTTAATTGTATATTTAAAATTTTATATTTTCTTTTTCAATCACCTCCTGGCACCTTCAATATCACCTTTATTTATTAAAAAAATCAAGCTCTTCAACATATTTTCCAACTCTAAAGACAAATCTACCTACAAATGATAAAAATGATCTGTCCCACTCTAAGTGCATTAACAGGGACAAGTGCTCTGCACTTAACAATTGCAGTTCCAGTGAAACTTCCCATAGGTCCTTCTCTTACAGGGAAAAATGGAGAAAGAAGTGTGGATTACCACAGTCTGAGAAAAGATGGGTTTGCACACATACAGCTAATTTCCTTTGGCAGTGGTTGTCTTAGGCCCAATTTTACAAAATTACTGTAGAGCCTAATATCTTCTAGTCACTTCAGGCAGAGCTGTGGCCAGGCCCACTGAAAAATTAAATAACTTAATCAAAAAGTTATGGGTTCAGATGGGTGGATATCCAGTGAATGTTTGTTTGAAGATCCTTCAAGTCTTATTACTCAGAACAAACATCAGTTGTGCTTAGTTCTCCTTCTTCCGTAAAACATCCTCATGATATTCTATGTAAATAACACACCACCCTGATCACTCTCATCCTAGATGCATTTGTTGATGTTTATAATCCTGTCCTGTGTCAACTTCACCCCATTGAATTTTGTACTGTACCCCCTCCAATTTCGTCCTACTATAAAAATCAGTTTAACTCTTACCGAAACTCACAGGAAAATGCAGAGAGATTATATAAACCAGAAATCATGTTCCACTGGGACATAAAAATGGCTTTCCTACAATTTGCTAAAGCTACTCCTCCTGTACACTGAAATTGTGCCCGTATTTCTTTCCACAGAAACAGCGTGCATTGCATCTGTGGCAGCTGCCCTTTTCCAGACTTGCTTCTTTTCCATTTTCTCCTCATGATCCCATCACACACACAGTGTTTATCCTGGCCTTTTTCTATCAGTCATTTTGTCATTCCTTCTTCTGGAGAAGAAACAACTCCAAGACTTAAAATGCAAACCCAACTCAGAAATCTCCTTTGAAATATCTGCCTTAGCAGGTTCAGAAGGGAAATTCCCAACACGAAGTGTGGCTTAGACATCAGACTCATTTCACCTGCATGGCTGGAGGTTCTGCGGTTTGGCTGGGATCAGGTAGAACCAGCCACACAGAGCAGATAAATAACCATAGTCTGGAGACAACCTTTTTCTGTCTTCAGTCTATTACATTTTTTTTCTTTGACTCTGTCTCTCCTGGAGTTCCATTTGCGACCTGATTTTTTCGTCATCTTAACTTTTCCTCTGTCCTGGCAATTCTAATGCTTGAGTAGCTAGAGGTGAAAGTGGTGATCCAGGATGCTGCAAGCAACAATTTCCGGAAGATAAACACTCACTAATACTTTCTTCTTACCTGTGTCTGAAGGCATTCCAATCTTCATCTCCTGCATGGTCATCGCGTATGACACTAGGACTACACAGGCTTATTTTCAACCTGTTCAACCATTGCTGTTGGAGTTGAGACATATTAGAAAAGTCTGTGGTTTTGTCCCAGCTGCCCTGTGGTCACAGGTGTAACAAATCATTTAAACTCATTACATCCCAGTTTCCCTGTCTGTTCAAGATGAGGTTTACAACTGTTAGAGAGGCATTTTTTGAGATGTAAGTCACAGAATAAATTGGCATTATTGTGGTTTGGGTCTTCATTTCCCCTTCCCATCCTGCTCTGTACTAGGGAGAGCTTTGCTCTCTTGCACAGGAAGTCTATCTGTATCTAGAACGACTCTTCCTCCGTTTGAGCCTTCATACCCTCAATGACAGCGACAAAAATTTGGTGTGAGAGTCCTGCTGATTTGTGAACTCTGTATGGAGAAAGATATATGCATATAAATGTATAAAAGTGCACTTGCCCACAGATTTTTATATGAACCTGTATATGCATGTACATACACAAACAGAAGCCACGCATGCTACAGAACTGCACTGCTGAAGACATTCCTCAATTGGTATGAAGAATGAGAACATTGTCCATGTTTCTGTAGCACCCAAAAAGGTCAATATGACTTAAGTGGGACAATTTTGGCTCTTCCATTAGGAACCACAACAACTCTGGTCTCAGTGGATCTGCACAAGACACTGTCATTATCCCCGGATCATTGACACGATAGACCAAAACAGCTCCAGTCTATCGTGTCAACGTGCACTTAGGGAGTCCTTAATCCATGGATCATTGGCATACAATGCTGTAAAATCTCTGTAGGAGATGTTATGGTGTAGCGAGTCAATGCACACTTAGGGACTCCTCCATTTGTGAATCATTTACAGTGCATCGTGCCAATTTATACTCAGGGAACCTTTAATCTGCAGTTTGGTGCATTTAGAGTAGCCCTGTATACTGGAAATACTTGTAGACTAACCGTTGTAGTGTAAACATAAAGTTCACTTTCTTAAATATATTTCAGTTTGCTCAAAAGGGAGCTCCTGAAGGCAGCACAATGATGTATCATGCCATGAAAATTTCTAGCTTGCTGGAGTTCTAGCGAATCTTTCAAAATCTCATTGTAAGAACAAAGGCCAAAAAAAGCTGCTGCTGAAACCTGTGTGGTTTTGACCCTCCTGTAAGTTTTTAAAAAATGCTTGAACCAGTCTTTTTAACATGCTGCTTACAAAATAAATTAATCCCATGGGCCTTCTGTGCTAAAGGATCATTGATCATTTTCATAAGACCACAGAAAGTATCCTTTTCCGCAAATAATGAATGAGTTGCTGATCCAAAAATGGGACTATTGAGGCAGCTAAATATTTACGAGGGTGATGATTTTTTTTAAGTGGCCTTCGGTTTTGTAATGCGCATTTGACAACCTGCAGATGCCTAGCTACCTAGTGACATCTGCCTATCAAGCCTAAAAGCTATCATTTGCTCCTGCAGGGCTGTAACCACAAGTGGGTCCAGTCGCTAAAAGCAGAGAAAGGACAGCCCTCCTTTAAAGTATCCATCCCCCAAGTCTTCATCCTGGTATAAATCACTGTCATTCCATTGACTTCAGTGGGTTTATGCCAATTAACACCAGCTGACAGCCTAGCCCCATATTTAGTAAAAGCTAGTTTCCAAGGCTAATGGGGTTGATTCAGACCTTTTGCTTACGAGGCAGCTTTGCCACAGGGATATTTCCCACCCCCGCCAAAAATGGACTTAAAAATTACCAAAGGCCGGTTCTGACTGCCTTGCTGTTTATGATCCTGTGGTTTCTTTTACGAGGACAAGGTACGTCTGCGATGCCCTTTGCCAACACCCCCTCGACAGTAGTACACGAGGGCTGAGTACCACTTGGCTGCTGCCTCCCTCCCAGCGGCACACACAGTTTGCACCACGCTCTGCTGTTCTTCAGCAGCCAGACGCGGTAGGCATGCAGAACATGAACGTGCCATCTTCATCTCCACTTTACTTAGAAAAATCTCCCTAAATTTGAAGCCTTTCTCTTCCGTTTGATCACAAGAAAACACCCCAGATGTTCAACCTGGGATTAATATGGTGCCTTGGGGACTTCTCCCTGCAAATTCGGCAGGACCGCTGCCACAGCCTCGCCGCGGGCAGGGCCGTGGTGTGACCATCCAGGACACTTGCCACTCATTAGCACTCAGCCCGTGACACCCCGCGTGTGCAGGCAGCGTGGGAGCTCGCGGGCCAGCCCGGCTGCACCGGCAGCGGCACGCAGGCAGGCGCAGCTGCCTGTTCCCTGACTTGGAAACAAAAGCGCTTGACAGGGGCAAGAGTGCAAGCACAGCCGGGGCCGGGGAGCCAACGAAGCAGTAATCCAGGGAGNGGCGAGGAGGGGGGAGAGCTGGCAGGTCTATTTGAATATCAGGCTCTGCCACACTCGGGGCTCCACTGACAACTTCATTACCTCCACATATAAAAATGACTGCGGGGTAATGCAAATGGCTTTTGCGTCGTACACTCGCCTGCGTTCTGCGTGCCGGCTGCAGGCCGAGGAGACCTGGCGATGGAGCCCGGAGGCAGACGAGCTTTTGTCCAATTTAATAGGATGTCTCTTCAAGGCATAATCCTCCCCTCCCACTCCCCATGCATTATGGAGTCCGGTGACCTGGCTCTTCACGCACGAGGAGGAAGGGGGGGCTGTCTCCGGCTTGACCTCATCTGTCAATCACAGGAGAAAGAAAGCAGGGGGGAGAAGGAGGGAGGGATGCCTATCTATCTATAAGAAATTTCTAATGAATGTTAAGCAAATTTCCTACAGCCTGACACGGTGACCTAATTAATATTATAGAAATGTCGACGGAATATCATTCCGCAGATAGGATTTATCACCTTGAACTGCTGCATAACTGATGGTGAAGGAATGGGCACCCCCGTCCCCCCTGATGCTGATTAAATTAGACATAAGCATCAATATGTTACTTATTGGAGACTAGAATTTCATGCTATTACTCTTCAGTTAATCAGAGAACTGTATCTTTTTTTAAAAGATATCAGACTCACAGTTCTGCTTGTCTGATAAAACAGATGAAGGGTTTGACTATACGACGCTCACTGTGTGTGGGAAAAATCCAGATAGAAATCCTACCTAAAGCAGGCTGAAAGGTCCTACAACAACCTTGGAAAAGCTCATCCTGAATGCATCCAACCCAAAATTCAGGGTGGCATTGATTCAGATGAAAGGAGCAGCAACATAGTATTATTGCCCCTTTATCAAGCATAAAAAGACTGGTGAGGAGGAGGCCTGCCATTCATTTGCCCAAGACGCTTGGAGACAAGTCTCTTCCTGCTACACAAGATGCACCCGAGCCTTATTCCCTGGAGAAAGGGCAAGCGCACTGGGCTGTGGCACGGGTCTGCTGCCTCTTGCCTGAACCAGCCACAACACATTGCGCTCTGGCATACCAAAACCTAGAAGTACAAAAGTAAGCCTCAGGCTCTTCTTGTGAGGAGTTTCACCCTAATTGTTCATTATTAGGGGATTTTTTTGCACGAGTAGCGAATTCCTATTTCCACAGTAGTAGGTAACATCTCAAGTTTTTTTCCTAGATTTCCCTTTGTTCAGTCTTTATCACCTGTCCTCAGAGGATGTGCGCAGAAAACAGTTCCTCTTGGAGAAGCTTTGTTTGATGCTGAATGACCAGGGCACCTCAGCACCGGAATAACACCAATAATGATATCAGTGGTTGAAATAACTGACTTTTCCTTTATGTGTTTAATGCCTAGCAGGAATGATTATACACAAAAAAAAAGAGGGGGCTTTGCTAGCTCTCATTACATTTTGCAATGACATGGCTGTGAAAGAAGTTAGAGCCATTCAAGAATGTGTAACTAGGTAAAATGGGATGAATCTAAGCATAGGAAAATTGTGACAGAATATCAGGAAACATTTCCTCACAGTGAGGCCTTCAATTGTGTAATGCTCACCCCAGGGAAGTGATAGAAGTCTTGGCACTTGAGTAATTTAAAATTAGAGTGAGTAAAGCGCAGGGGAATATCCTGTTGGGAGCAATCCTGTATTGATAGTTGAATAGGCAGAGTCACCTAATTGGTCTTTTCAGGCAGAAGTGGGAGTCTGTGATGACTGATCTGTCCCTTAGGCATTAGGTTGCAGAATGACCATTTTGCATCACTAAATGCCTGTTCCTGATTTTCTGGTTGGGCAGTTTAATGCATTTCTAAGCTTGACTAGCAGAGACGAATATTGTTGCATCCTATATGGGGCATAAAAATGTTAAGCTTGAAAGAAGCTCTTACGGTAGATAAGAGGATTTGTGATTCTGATCCAAAACGTTGTGATTAAAATCTAACAGTGTGATGCAAAATTTAATGAATGGCTGTCAGCATCCTTTTTACTCAGGGTTCGATTTCACAATCAGTTTAATTTTGCACCGCTACCAGCAGCAGCAACCCTCCCACCTCACAACACTGACAACCTCTGCCTTCCCATCTTCTCCCTTGTGCCAGCACTAGCGACTGTGGGGCTGCACAGTCAGCTAGATCTCTAAAAATGAAAAGTTACCCTGCGACACCCCCCAAAGACTAGTGCTCAGCCAAATCAGCTCTCAAAGCAGCTGCCCGCTGAGCTGCGTGGATGCTGAGGCCAGCACAAGCGAGGGATACAGACACGCAGCTTCAGGTTGGGGGCTTTCAGTGACAGCCCAGACATAGGTCAGCTTCTGCTGAGCAGCAAATCCAGTCCTCCTTTTTTTAATGCTTTGAAAAAATAAGGCACAGCCAGCATAAGCACTTTGCTGTGGTTGCGCGGTCCGTCTCCAAGAGCTTTAGCTACCTTAGGGTCATCGCGTGATGACCTCCCCGCTAAGCTCCCCAGCGGAAGTCAGATCCAGCACAGATGCATAGCGTGGGATTCAGCTCATCTCATTTAGCAGCCTAAAAGTTAGGCTTCCAGCCTGAGCTTTCAGCAGCCCAAGAAGACAGCGGGTGTCTCCAGAGGGTGATTCACCTCCTGTATCTTAGGCTTAGCCTCCAGCACCAGTTTCAGGCTGGGATGAATCTCAATGACTGTGGAGGGAGCCCAGATGACTAATTCAGACTAGATATCTAATTTTCAACAGCTAAAGTGAGCTGAGGTGAATGCCTATCCTTGGATATAGAGAATTAGCCCATGAAGTGCTCATGCTAATGATAAGTTTCAAAATGATATTGAAATATTGTTTTAAATATACATTTAGCAATCAAATTTTCTTTCAGAGAGGGAGCTCTGAAAAATACCTTTTGGGATCAAGAAATGTTCC
This sequence comes from Burhinus bistriatus, assembly GCA_013397275.1. Classification (NCBI taxonomy): domain Eukaryota; kingdom Metazoa; phylum Chordata; class Aves; order Charadriiformes; family Burhinidae; genus Burhinus; species Burhinus bistriatus. The sequence continues at coordinate 67,779 of VYXH01004344.1, read as the reverse complement.
TTGTGGTCCCACAATGGCAGTTCTCTGTCTCAAACAGGTGTTTCATCTCTCTCCCACATTTTTCTCAGACCCCAAGGGGCACAAACTCGTAGATTAATTTTGTTTTGTTTTTTATTAACTAGAACCATCTTTTCCTTAATCTGCAAAAAGCAGAAACAACTTGATGGCAAGCTAAGGCGAAGGTGTGGGAAGAGTGGCATGGGCTATAGCCCCTCTGTTAAAGCCAATTCATTTGGCTTGTATACCCCTGGGTCCAGGCACAGTCACGCAGCTCCTTGCTCAGGTCACCCACCCTTGGCAATACATTAAGGTTTGTGATTGCGTGAACCAAATCACTCGCCGCCCAAGAAATACTTAGATGCACCTCTCTGCTCAAAATAGATGGTACAATGATTGTTACACCCGGCTACAAGCTTGGACCTCTAAATTTTGAGCTTTTCTGCTCCATATATGTTGTAGAAGACACACGCTGTGTGAAGACGGTGGCTATGTGACCTGCTCTATTGCAGGAGATGGCACGTAACACAGGCAAACACACGCTATATCACCCACCATTTTGTACGGTCTGTGTCCTACCCCCCTGACAAATGTACAGTCACATTTGCTCTTGTATATGAGCATTCATTCATCACCTTCAGTCCTAAAATACCAGGAGATAAATACAGTGCAGTTCTTCCCTTTTAAATCTATGGGAACTTCTGTGTCCTAAGGAAAGCAAGACACAGGGTACAACATTGGCTTTAAACTACATAAAGCTGCAGAAAACCTCTACTTTGATAGCTGTCTGTTTGCAGCCTGATGATAAAGTGCACCTTCCCAGCACAACTTAAAGACTGCTCTTATTACAGATTTGAAGCAGAGATGAGGAAAATGTATAGCGATTTACTAACATTCTTAAATGATGAAATACAGTAAGAGAGGAATCATAACTTTCCTTTTTAACAACTGCTCTAACCTACACTAATGAGTAGACTGTTAGGGATTTTCTTCACTTAGCATTTCTCATTATTAATAAATTTTGCACTGACAACTATAAAGTGAACACTTTGGATTTATGCACCTAACCTAATTACATATGCTGCATGTACGCATTTCATTATTTACTTGACAGATTCATTCCTTGATACCATAAATAATTAAAGAAGGATCAAATATTAACAATCAGATACATGTTAATTCTTCTCAAATCTGGGGAAACAAACACATTTTATTTTCTGTTCAATAAAAACAGAATAAAATGCTTTCATCAGAAGGATTTAAAAAATAGGTAAAGTTCTTGAGTGTCATTTTTATTTTGCATAGAGCAAAAATTAAAATGTCCAGCTGCTCTCTAGTCCCTTTACGGGAATGTATATAGCAATTTTAATAAGTATAAAAGGTTAGTAATTCCTTTTTGACAGTTTCTAAATGAAACATTTTGGTTTAGTGTTTGTCAGGCAATCTCAGAGGGAGGTGACTTCAAGTGTAAGGACTGATCCTGTCCTCATGACTACCAGCAACAAATTCGTACTGACTTCAGGTAGGACAGCATCCATCCCATTATTTCCTATACATTAGTGGTTCATTTTTTTTCCCACCTAAAAACCCAAACTTGCCCCCTTCCACCGAGCACTATCAGCTGAGCAAGGGCCTGATCCTGCTCGCTGGTGAGCTCTGGCAGTGCCCGGGGAGGAAACCAAGAGCCCTGCATGAGCAGCACCTCCAGGGTTTAGCCCTGCTGTGAATAAAAGGTGAAATTCTGCTCCTGCCGCTGAGTTACATCCTCTCTGAAAGCACCCTACTCCGGGGTGGGGTTTTCTGTAGAGGGTGTTGCACAGCAGGAACCAGGCAAGGCAACAGCTCCCTGGCCCAGGAGCCTGCCAGGTCCATGTGGCCCCTCCAGTGAGGGTGGTAGCCCAGGGGCAAGAGCTGCCCGCCAGCTCCGGGAGCTGCTGGGGGCCTCCAGAGTTAGGTCTCTTCTCAGAATAGCTACTGCTTAAGCTTTGAGTTATAATTAAATCTTCAGGCGAATTATTTGTGACGGAAAGCTGCTCCCAGTCGCAAACCCGTACAAACTGTCTTGCCTGCTGTGCAATTTAAATCGATGTTTAAATATTTTTATACACATTATTCAATATCTCCATTTGATCAAAAATATTCTCCAATTTGAACAAATTTACTTTTGGATATCACATCCCACAATTTTATCATTTTAAAGGTGTTAAAAATTCATAGATTGCCACATTATTCATCATGCAAGATTAATGCCAGCCTGACAGGTTTTGCAAAGATCTGGTGTTTTTTTCTAAGTGCACATACCATATCTATATGAGATGTACCTTGGTTGTTGAATATTGATTATTCACATCTCCTTTCTTATTTCTGATGCTAAAGAGAGAATATTAGGGTGTGATTGTCAGGGTTAGTGTCTCTCTGACCTACACATGTACTATTAATAATTTATGAGTTGATTTGAAATAGATCTCTGTGAAATGAGCTGGCAATAAGCAGGGCTGTCTAAGATGACAAAGATTCAGAACAGGCCAACTCATGTACATCAGCTTCTCGGTTTCAATCTGAAAACAAAATGAAACAAAATCTCAATATGCCTTATGCAGTAGTTAGGGATTTATTATTTGAATACACCAAGCAATATCACTGCTCCATATTAAAAGTTATGTCTGGATGACGCAATTGATATATTAGTCAAACTTTCTAAAGTATTAAGCTTATTCAACTACATAAATATATATATATATGATGTATGAATGAACAATAAAAGGTATGGCAATCTGTTGGTCAGCCCTGCAGTCACTTGATGAGCATCTGCTTAGAAATACAGAGCCAGCTCACAGACTCCTAATTCTATTTAAGAGTTGTCTCCCTGAACCCAAGGAAGATAAAAATAACAAAGGTCAAGACCTGCAAAGGCAGCTGCTGGATTGGCTTGAGAATGCCAAACATCTAATGGGAGCTCCTCCACAATTAGTGTTATGTTTTCTTTGCTTTAAAAGTCTTCTTCCCTTGCACTTTACCTCTTCATTTAGAAAGCAGCCCTGTTTATGTTCAGACTTACTGAGGATGCCCAGATTGCATTTAAGGGGCGTCCGCAGGAGCAGACCTAGAAAAGGCAGTCTATCTCCTGATCGCTGACGCCAGGCACACCCCGACAAGGTGCCTCTGGCAGATCTGCACCCCACCGGAGCCGCCTGCGGAGAGGAAGAGTCTGCCCCGGCAAGGGGCGGTGGGAGCAGAGAGTGCCCTGTTGGAGCAGGGCAGGGGTGGCCAGCCTCCAGGACCACCCAGCACAGGCTTAGGTGCGGTGGCAGCGAGACATGGCTAAGAAACCACAACAGGGATGCCCACTGCTTTTCAAAGTGCATTCCCAGTAATTTTGTAGTAATACCGACTCTCTGCTAGCTCACCCAGGAGAAACACATCTAGTAAACTGCGAGCCTCATCGCCTAGCATTGAGATTCTCTGCGTCTACCTCCTTCTTTTCTTGGCTGCTGGGCTAAATGTGTTTGTTGCTCACTGACAAGGTCCATTTCTGGTTTCCTTGTCAGATGCACTGCTGTGATCCTGAGCGCTTAACCTGGATAGAAATATGGCACATAAGGAAGTTTTTTTAAATGCAATGAGATACAAAAACAAACGGGGAAAGAAAAAGTCTCATTTACCTTACCAGGAAGGAGACTGTTCCTTAAACTGCAAATACCTAACACTTAGGCACAAGGAAACTAGTTAATACCTTGTTACAAATCTGAAATAAAGATGTTCAACCAAGGAAATTACATTGAGCAGCACAAGCTAGAGCAGCACAAGCTAAAGCAGCACAGAGCAGCGTGTCAGAGTCACGAGGGTGTTACGGTGACACAGAGACAATGAAACAGGATGACACCAGTTCTCCTCAGTGGGAGGGCTTTCTCCGTCTGTCTCCTGGGAGTTTTGCTGCGCATCCTTTGTAGGAAACCTTTCCACCAAAAGTGGCAGCAAGCCCTTTGGAAGTCTTATTAATATTCTTCCTCGGTGCTGTAAAGTATGCTGTAGACAGGAGATGACAGTTGCCTTACCGTGAGCAAAGGAAGAGCAGGGGGCTAACACCAGCGACTGACATACTCTGGTAAAACTGCATCGCTGGCACCTTGGAACAAGAATGAATCAGGAGGGAGAATCGACTCATAATCCCAAGCCCAGCCAGCAGCCGAAGCGGTTATTTATTATTTGCGGTACGGAGCACTGAATGTGTGCTTCCCAGACAAATCGGAGGGCAAGGTCCTTGCCCTGAAGAACATACAATTTATGCAGCCAACCCTGGGAGATGCTGCCGGCCCTCCCGGGAAGAGCAGAGCAATTTCATCTCAGGATCATTTTGGTGCATCTCAGGAGGTCTCACCTCTCTTGCTAACACAAATGGTTCTTCTGACCCTGGGGGATGACTCCTGTAAGTGAGGATGGTTTGGTTGTTAATCTGTGACTTGCAAAAAGTAAAACCCTTTATCTGCCTGCTGAGTTTCTGCATGTGCACAGTATTAATACCTGCCTAACCAAGAGGGGAGCTTGAACTCCTCAGATCTATCAGGGGAGCTGCAAAGGGTCATGCATTCAAGTGGCGGAATTTGTCAGGCATCTCTCAGCGAAACCCAAAGCACTGTTTCCTTGGGGGGAAAGCTGGGCAGGGCAAAACCGCATCAAAGCGGTGCAAACAGGGGATGAGCAAGAGCAGGTGACCCTCCCACTGGTGACATCCCTGACACCACCCACAGCCAAAGCAGTCTGCCTCGGTTGTGGCAAGAGAGCTTGAGCTGCCCTCCCTGCTATGGCAGACAAAGAAACGGAGAACTGCCAGCAAATCTTTCTCTAGGAACTGCATTTCATGTTATAAAGCCAAATCTTTGAGGTCTCCTTTGCAAGTTATTCCCACATGGGAATTAGGGCACTACCTTCAAACAAATTTCCCGGGGTGCTGACAGTGATGGTCACAAATGAGTGCAAGCACATCACCACCGCTGCCATGAGCTGACTTCCCAAATAATTTTTCACTAAATTTAACATTCAGGTCTATACTTCCTTGTGTTTCACCCAGGCAAATGCCACGTACTCAGTTCCCAGACCTGCAAAATGCTCTGTGGACTCCCAAGCCCTAAAGTAGCCCAGAATACATCCTTACAGGATGCAACACATCAGCACACATCCAGCTCATCAATCCAATGCATCAATGAGTTTGCCATCTTCAGAAGGAAACTTGAGCCTCGTCTTTTTACAATGGCTCCAACATCATCCAGGAACAAGGAGGAACAAACTAAACCAAGGAATTTCCTAATATCTCTCTGCTGTGGGAAAGAGGAAAGATAACATTGTACTTCTGGCTTTTGGAAAGGACAAGAACTCTCTTATTTACAGGCAGTGGCCAGCGCTGATAAATGTGTTGTAGGAAGCCATTGTGATTAGCAAGAAACAGGGCGGGAGGGAAGAGCCAGTAAAGCTCCAGGCACGGCACAATGCTCTGTCCTTGGCACAGTCTTCATCTCCTGCTCAGAAGTCATCGTTGCTTTGTACAAACAATGCAGAATCAAGGCTAAGCTCAAAGACCCTGCTGATGACGTGTCTTAGTCACCAACCTGAGAAAAAGACCTGGTCAGAAAGCAAAATAGGAACCTTAAAAGATTCTGCTTGGGTTTAATTAAGTGGGTTGTTGCAATCTAGAAAATTATAGTTACCTATAATGCTTGTATTTGAAGTCAGTTTTTGAGAATAGGTTTTACAGTAGTATGGAAGGCCAGGTCACACATCCCATCGGCAAAATAAATTCACGTGGTGTGAGGAGGTCTGCTGGAATCAGCTGAACGGGCAACACAACTTTGGTATGGGAAGTTTAAAGCCCGGGTTTGCAGTGCTCATTCATACAAACGGTCTTTACTCATGCTAGCAGTCCCAAATTATTTTAATAAGTGCTGTCATGGATGGATGAGTAAAGACTGAAAGGTCCAGCCAAAATCAATCTTTCCTAGAGTTTTTAGTCAACATCAGCCCTCTTTCCTCAGTCCAGTTCCAATGATAACACCATCTGATATCAACAAGACCGCAGCACTTCTGCATGTGTCCCTCAGAGAAAATCCTGTCAATGCTGCTTATTTAACCAATACAAACAAGGTATCCTAATTGCCTCTCTCTTCTCACCTCTCTTTTTTTAATTAGCAAGAGGAGTGAGTAACCCCCTTTTTCCAAAATAGGCATAAATCTCTGTTCTGAATGCTACAACCCAAAGGATAAACAGCCCAAAATTTTCAGATGCAACAGATGCCGGAGAGTGTGTTTCAAGTCAAACGTCAAAAACCGGGGGCCCTCTGCTGCCTCTTAGGAACACTTGGTGCTGATAGCTGGGGTGAGATTTTCACAAGGAGCGTAGCACTTTGTCCCTCCCAGCAGGTAAAGCGGTGGAGCCCAGCAGCAGGAGGATCCTTCTTCCTCCCTTATCTGCAACAGACACCCTGTACGTCACCTCACTGCTCCTCAGTTTCCCCAGCTGTAAAACAGTAGATCCTGTTTATTGTAAGGCTGAATTAATCCCTCATCGCAAAAGGCTTTGAGACTCTGGACAGGAAAGCTTTATCATAAACACAGACGAATTATTAACTTCCTACATCCAGCCAGTGATGTGCTGGCTCTGGTGCCAAGGGGGAGTTTTGACTTCCCAGCAAAATTCAAACCATCCAGGAGCCAAACTTCTTTAAGACTTCCTTTTTTGTGTGCCCAAATCAGCAACATTTTGATAGATAGATAGTCATATCCCACCTCCCCTCCCAGGGTCTTAGATAGTTAGAAGTAGCAAGAGTTGTGGGTCTTTTATAGAGAGAAAAATAGTAGTAAAAGAGAAGTTTCATATAAACAGCACTTATAAGGCATTTCTTGCCATATAATAAGTCATCCTGTTACAGGTTACTCTTCCAGAAAAGTTATTTCTTGGGGCTAAGTACTACTGTCCCAAGGTGGACATCCATAGGGTTACTTTGCTGGCATAGGACTGGGTCTCCCATGTCAGGGGAGTGATGGGCTCTTTCAGGGGGCAAGTCAGAGCCACTGAATTTGTTTAGGAACCAGGCTTCCTAGGCTAAAGTTAGCTTTTGAGAAAAACTATCCCCACACCTTAGGTGCCTCAGTCTCATAATTCAAAGCACAGAGCCTTCAAATGAACATCAGAAGTAAAAAAACCAGTGTGCAGACACAAATGGGAACACAGGTACACTGGACTTCGTAGGTGAACTCCTGTCCCATGCTGAGGGCTCAAAATTCCCACCAGCTAAATTAAAGCCCAATTTCATGGTGACAGTGCTAGGTACAGACCAAGTTGTATGTTACTACCTGACGTCCTTTCCCTTCAAAGAAGGAAAGAACTGAGTCAAACCAGTGATCCTTGTGACTGAATCTGCTCTCAGACAAGGGCCACCAACAAACACTGGGAGAAGACCGCAGGGGCAAGACAGACATAGGTTGATGCCTCCCTCCTGGGATACCTGCCCAGCTCTCAGCTTCACAATGGTTTCACAGGGACAAAATGACAAGGCCAAAATTTGGCAAAACCCCAAGAATAGTCATGTATCCACAAAAACACAACTCAGGGAGTAAGAAGCTAAAATATCTCAGGGGTTCCAGGCCCAAGTGAGAGATGTTTTGAAGAACTCAGGATCCGTTTTCAAGTGTTTAACACCCTCATCTGACCCAGGCTTTTAAGTGAGCTTGGCCACCTATGGCTTCTGGCTGCCTTTTCCTTGCAGAAACCCTTTTAAGAATGTATTGCTCATATAGGAAATAAAATAGAATCAAGATTACTGACGCTCAGCTCGGAGGTGTGACTTCTGAAAAACCACAAGTGCTCCTTTTCTGAAGCACAAGGAGATACTGTTCTTTTAAAAATGTTTTAATTACCTGTGTAAATAACATGAAATAAGAACCTATGAGAGGTCTTAGAAACTGGAAATATATGGTATTTTAAGAGCACTAACAAATGAAAAAGAAAGGATAGACTTTGTAGTCCACTTTATCATCACTGTTATTGATCATTACCATGCATTGAAGACTCGGGACTTAGTGTAAACGTTAGTACACTGAAAACTCATAGAATACTAGGAAATACATCCAGAACTTCATCTACTACCAATTGTCTTTCTGAAACAAAAATACATTTTCACTGTGTTTGAAAATTACTGTTTGAAATTGTTCTCTGCTTCAAAGCAGACATTTTTATGCTGTTTTCAAGGAAAAAATAACTATAACACATTCAAAAAGGCCACCTATCGGCTCAAACAAGAACGTCATTTTTAATCTGAGTGCCATTCGGAAAACAGAATTTTTTTACCTTCAGTATAAACAGCACAAAGTTTTTTCCATTGACTTCAATTGAATCACCGCTTGATATTTCTTAACCACTTCTACTCTGAAATTTGCATTTGGTATTTGCACATAAATTAAAACAGGCATTCTGTATTGGTATGAGTTACAAAATATCTGCAGCAAAGATATTTTTGTTCAGAAGGTTTAACTGTGGGGTTTTTCTGAATTCGGTTTTGTATATCATGGTTTTGCTTTGCTTTCTGATTAACTGTCAAAGAATAAAAATAGTCTAAGAATCTGGCAAAATGCCCATCTCAGCTGATGACTGTTTTCTCACCTACAAGCAAAAGCCAACCTCAACTAGTAAATACTGGTAAATTCTAGTAAATACTAACTTTAAATTTGTGAGCACTGAAAATCACGGGTGTCACAGGAAAGTTCTACCACTCAGGCATATTTTAAATATATCCATGGGAAGGAAAAGTGCAAGTACTTATAATTACAATATTTATTTAAACTTTAAAAATGCCTTTTTTTGTTGTTGTTTGAAATAATGCTAAGCTTAGGCATATGCTGGCACATTTAACATGGAAATCAGCTGTGCCTGATCAACACTTTAACGAGGAAGATCTGAGCAAAACCTATAGCTGTGGCAGTACCTGAGCAGTTTGCCACTCCTGATCATTAAAAAAAGCAGAGATAGACTTGGTGAGACAATGGTTGAGTCGGGTCTGTGTATCACCATAAAAGAGAAATTATTCCCTACCTTTGGGGGAAATATGAGCTAGTTGACATGTGCGAAGATTTTTTAATTTATCAGGAGACAGTAAGACAAAAGACATTCTTTGAATAAGCTCAATCAAATTGTAATCTATTGGTCTGGTTTGGGTGGTTTTGTTTTAAATCAAGGATGTTAAAGCTATGATCCAGATCGTTAGCTGACAACTACGAGAGCGATGCAAAGGCTACCATGGAGCTAGACCTAGCCCCCCAAAGAAGACACAGTAGCCCTTCTCCAAAGAGTTTGCAATTTGGTAAGGGTGGGTCTCCAGCACCACATGCTCAACTCCATGGTTATTCCCAAAGTTAGGACTGAACGCTCAAGTTTTGGTACCAGGATTCATACAACAATCCTGGCACGATGGTAGAAGGCAAGGCCAATATGCACATGGACAAGGTTGACCAGAGGATTCAAGCCACATAGGTCTCCTTTGCTGCATTTTATTTTTAATCTGCATTTGTCCTTACAGTCTTTGCAAACAATTGTGATTTTACTGTCAATTCCTCTTGTTTTACATCTTTTCCCTTGTCATGGTTATTATACAGAAGGACCCACAGGAGCAAATGATGGATCTAAGCGATCGTGGAGGGGAAATGTTCAACTATCAAAAAGCATAAAGCAAAGAAACAATGAGAAAAGGAAAAATACCCCTCCATCTTTGCATGACATTTGTCACAAGAGTAGGTAAACACTTTGCAGGGAGAAATATGATGATGCCTCATGGAAACCTTTTAAAGTCATTTCTAACAACTGTATTCACTACCAGAGCAGTCATTAACAGGTTGCCAGGAGAGAAAATAAAAGCTCTTAGACAGTTTCCATACAGTCTGCATTCAATGTTATTACTATTACATCAATGCCTAGAAATGATAATGGGATGAGGGCCCTCCCCAACCAGCCACCGTGAAAAGCCATACTGAGAGGTCATCGTGAACCAGCAGACAAAGGGATTTTTCTTACTCTTGTCTTTGTATGTGGGAAGTTGAGGGATGTCGTATGTGGAGTCAACCTTGCTGCGGCAGCATGGAGGCCTGTCCCTGCCCCCGGCCCTGGTCCTTGCCTCCCCTCAGCATCCTTTTCCCTGCAAGGGAGTGTGTCATGGTCCAGGCTGGAAGACAGGTACCTCCCGATCCCCACTTCCCCAGGATCACTACCCAAACCCCTCTATCCCTGAATCCCTCCAGCCCTTGGCAGCCCGGAGCTCCCTCCTAGAAGCTCCGACGCTGTGGCCCCAAGTGCTCGGTGGCTGCCAGGAGGCTCCATCTGAAGGTCTGGCCAAGGAGAGGCAGCGAGCTCCACGCCGATGCTGCAGACCCGTCCTTTGGGCATCTTCCCTTTCCACCATGCCAGGCCTGCCTTCGCAGCGTTTTCATTGCCACGGGGCCAGGAAAGCCCCACTCTGGTGCCTCTGCTCTCCAGAATTCCTCCCTCTTCTCCCTCCCCTGCTCTGCTCCATACATGAATACATTTCTCTCGCTCTTTTTTTTTTTTTTTCCCCCCTTCTGGTATTTATTTTTTTTTTTCTCTCTTTCCCATTACTCCTTTAATGCAGAGCAGGGCTGCTGATTACAAAAGAGGCAGTTTGACTCGAGCAATAGGTCTTCTTCACTAATCCTCACTGTCATGGAAATTCCAGCTGCTACAAGAATAAGAGGCTCAATCCATATTTGCCAGCTCTAATATGAAATCTGTCAGGGCCCAAATTAATGAGTTCCAAATTCCTTACATCACGATAACAGGTTAAGACTGGTCAATTAATTACATAAATCCTTCCCGATTCATTGTGCATTTTCCGGCGAGATTGTGTCTTACATAACGGGGTGACACAAGGCCTTTTGGCTCCTGTTGTTCCGCAGAAGGGCCTCCATTTCCCTGCAGCCTGCCTGCCACCGAGGGCGGCAAATGTCACGCCTTGGCTCCGCGCAGGCCCCTAATTGCTTTCGCGTTAAAAAATATAAAATAATAATAATAATAGTAATTTAAGTATATATATTATATATATAAAAAAACAAAAGTAATTTTTTTAAAAATTGCGGAGCGCGGTGCTGCCGTGCCGTGGGGGTCAGAGCGTGGGGGGGCGGCAGGGGGAGGCAGGTGCAGCCCCCA
>VYXH01004344.1:35936-55894 GCA_013397275.1 Burhinus bistriatus | reverse complement strand
TCAAAATATGGAAAGGGGGGGGGGGGGGGGAAGGGCGCGGAGAGCGGGGAAATCCCCTGCCTTAAATTCTGCCTGGTCAGCATCAGTGCTCCTGGTCCTGCAATCACAGACAGACTACACAGAAACATACAAGGTTTTTCTGCTAATCACGGCTTTATCCATACCTTGTATTTTACAACAGAAAAAAAAAAAATCACAAATACTGTGTACCTTAACTAGTGCTCTGGAAAAAGATTCCATATATCACATGTCAAAAAAAAAAAAAAGACTTGGACACAGAATTTTGCAGTGGGGCAGTTGAGAACATTTATATTCTTAATGCTTATAAAAAGACATTGCTATTTAAATGAAATTTTTTATTCCAAAAGAATTTATCTCATCTTTCTTGAAAGTATATTTCAATGACACTGTGAATAACAGGTTGCTTAATACTAGTTTACAATATTCTTAAGTTACACTTTATAGAATTTGATAGCACATGTGACTGGAGTTATTTTTCACTTCTTTACATTTTCTACAAAGCCATCAAGAACAACAAACCCAAACACAAGTGTCTGTATACATATATATACACACACACACGTATTACAAATAGTTGAAAAGTAATTACACACGTAATTCATAAAGTGATTAGGATATTGATATTGAAATAAAGGAATCCTTACTGGCAGCTTTAAACACAAAATAAAAAATGGTAACTTGTTTTATTTAATTATTCAAAAAGCTTTTAGTAAATCATCATAAAAATGAGAATATAAAGTTCTAAGCTAAAGATAAAGCAAAGATTTTGAGTGCAGAATTATTGCAGTTATATATAAATTAGCAATAGTAATTATATGGTATTTTGAACGAGCTAATATCTAGTTTATAAAACTAACAGAAAACACGAGCATTATTCAAAGCTAAAAAATGAGAATCAAAATACCAGTAATCAACTGAATCAAAATATATTACATAGTGTTGAAAAAATAACCAAATCATTGAAGTCACGAAAGACATTAAAAATAATATTTTTTACATTTAAATTTGTAACAGTTATTTAAATGTTCCAAATTAAACATTTTAGAGCATTTTTAGAGTTACATAGAGCTGATACAAAAAGACGACATACTAGAGCACAGAATACTTTTCCTTCCCCTTTAATAAGAAAAATTCCAGTAATACTAACTACACAAACAACATTCAAGAGATAAATATTTCAACAAATTTCTGTCGAGGCTGGGGAAAAAAGTTCTGTTAGAGTAGTCTTAGAATTTTTGAACAGGGTGATAAAGAAAATAACAGAACAATGGTAGAACTATTAGAAAAGAAATATTTATTTCAGAAAAGTCTTCATTTGGAAAACACTCACGACCACACAGATAAGCTCCTGGAATTAAAAAATAAAAAATAGCCACAAAAGCCCTGCAAACCTTGTATTTCTGTCATTTTCATCAGATATTGAAGACACGTTAGTAGGCCAGAACTGTAAAGTGCTTCAACAGTTTAGATCAATCTTTCAAAACAAAATAAAACCCCCACTACCCTAATATTGCATTAAATAAAAACATTCATATCTTTCTCAGACATTATTCCAGTTTTTGTTTTTATATTTTCCCTATTTTTTAAATAAATTTGGTAAACATTTTTTCTTGAAATAGGCTATCTTAAAAAAAAAAGTCAAGTAATCAAACATCTCTGCCCGGCAATAATAGATATTTTTAAAGCTACTTTTAGTGATAACTTGTTGCTTTCAATTAAATGTTACCACTTTTACATTAAAATAGCTTTGCTGCTAACTCACAGACAAGCTGAGAAGGTGAACAGATACATTTGTGCAATTCAGTAAGACCGAGCAAAAAGAAACACGGATATTTATCTTACAAAAGTGCTACCATCAACAAAATACAGTGCCTTAAAGTAGTTACCTAAGAGACGTTATCCTCGGGCTATTAAAACGTGTTTCTAAAATTACACAGATTCCCAGCTGGATGCTTTAAAAAAAGCATGCCCACGCATGCCTATGCTAACCTTTATTATCTGGCTATTTAATAATCTATTGTTTCTGTAATTCACAGTTTTAAAATGCTCCTTCTTTGAAAGTATCCACACAATTCTTTAAAAATAAAAAAAAATTAAAAACTATCCATTTGTAGGCCTGTAACTACACACTGAAGTTAACGGGAGCTTTGCTAGGGCGATCAGACCCCCTAGCTCTTTTTAATAGCAGTTAAATGTCAAATATAAATACAACACCACAGTGAAACATATTCCTTTGACAGAATCTGGGACAAGACACTATGCAGCTGCTGTTAACAATAAAGAGCAAAACTGACGTTTAATCAAAATAAGTGTTGGTGGTTACGAAGTTGTGTTCAAACCTGCCTTTTGTTTGTGAAAAAGTCAATATTCCAACGTGTTAACTACAGCCACAGTGAAATCAGCAGCTCCTGTTACTCCCAAAGAGCAGAGAGGTCCGCGTCCATACAGCGTGCCATAGCTGTGTGATGATCATCATCTCGGAGAGGGAGATAACTCTCCTTTTAAACTGCTAAACTAAAACATCTCCCCCGGCGTCTTCAAATAAAAGTGCCTGAAGTTAAACATACTGGGTGAAATCCTGGCCCTAGCGAGGTCGATGCAGAACTCAGCCATTGGTTTGAATGGACCTCATCCAGGATTTTCACTGGGAATGAGTATCCATAATTCCCTGGGAACTGAGAATCTCCAGCAAGCCTAGAAATTGTGTCGTTTTTATTAATATTTCTAACTTGCAGGCAATCATGCTCAGGAATTCTGGCCTTCAGTTCTCATGCATGATAAAACCAAGCTTCCCATCAACATTACAGAAAGACCAGAGGAAGATATATTTATATCTCAAATTGTCAGCAGCATATAGTTTGTACAAATGTTGTTTTGCTGATGTTGCTGAGCTACTTTAAAAAGTGAATACCTTGTGGGGTATGTAATTTCAGCACCAATGTCAAATGACTTCTAAAGATGAAACTTCTCTGATGCAAATTACAAAAAGATGCTTTGAATATATTTGATATGATATACCAACTTCTAAGCTGAGGAATTACGCTCTCTTTATTTTTCAGATCCAAGACATGCACTCACTAAGGGAAATATTTTAACTGCCACGCACGTCAGCAGAGCACAACTTACCCAATACTGAGATTTTAATAGTCACAAAACCCTAAATGTAATAGGTAGTGTGTAGACCTGAATCAACGTACATAATAAATCAACACAGAAATAGGATCAAAGTCTGTTTTGAAAATTTTTAAGGACATAGGGTTGTATTGACAACATGTCTTTTACATACGCGTTACCAGCCAGCCGTGTTTACATGGCACATGTAACCAGTAAACAGAGCAGAAACTGCTTTGTACTGTCCTTAAGATAGCAATACAGGAATGATTTTTCATGATTCTTCAGAAGCTGGGCTTGCTTTACATCCGCATGAAATGCTGTCATCACTAGGTCTGAGCCCGGAGGATGAACTGCAGAAAAGGGGAGAGGGAAAAAAAAAAAAAAAAAAAATAAAAGGAGGAAATTGGTTTTCACAACACACTCAAAGCCTGAGTAACAGAGGAGAACTTTAATTATCTCCAGTCACAAAGAGAGACAGGAAATTTGGACTTTTAATTAGCCATTTGGAGTGCAGTTGGATATTTTTTTAGCAAGATAATTTAAACGCGAATAATTCAAGTCTGACTAAATGAAATTCACATAATCAGAATGCAGATAATTGAATTTCTACTGCATTCATTAATTCAGTGTGGAGGTGTGTGTGAAGACTTCTATGATGAGCTGTCACAGCTCAATAAAATCTCAGTCAATTAATTTTTTCATTATCTTAGTATTACATCAACAAAAAAAAGCGAAGCATGCGCGTGTGTCTGTATGTATATATAATCTCAGAAAGTAAGGAAATACAGAAATCACCTCTCTGAATCAGAGTCCGCATCGTTTTTTCCTTTTTTTCTCTCTTCATCTTCTATAGGAAAACGTCTGTTCAAAGAGGCGAACTTATGAATCGCATCAGCAACAGAGTATTTGGTCTGTCCAGACACACAAGCCTCCATATCTTCTGGGCTTAGCTGAGTCTGTAAGAAGAGGTGAAGCCTACTGTCCGAAAGCAATAACGCGTCTTGTAGGATCCTGGAAAAAGAAAAAAAGTCAAATGTTTTTATATAGATGCACAAACACACCTATATTCTAAAGTGTTTTACCAGAACAAATTCTAAATGATGTCCTGCTTTTAAGTTTTCAGATGAATCCTAAATCAGTAACAGAAGGTAGTGAACATATTAAAATGATTAGGTGTGTGTTACTTTCTTATTACATTATTTGGAAGTTTAGGTGAGTAAAAACACGAAGCTAATAGTTAGGCACATCTGCTATTAGAATAACTTCAAGGACATTTCTTCCATTTAACCATCTGTTATTACCACGTGGATCAATTAATGATTTTTAGGCAGTTGGAGGCATATACTCTTACAAAAATTTGGTCTCCATTTGAGAATTTTTTTATTTTTTTTTTTTAAATGGCTAAGCTTTTCTAAAAATTACAAGTCACCAATTTCTTTAGTGGGAGAAAGAAGTGTGTACAGACACAGAGGACTTCAGACACACGCAGTGTCAGGACTTCAAAATACCTGCAAACAACAGAGCCAACCCTCGCCAAAATCATTTACACATTTACAAATACGCATACATTTAAGCTAGAATGAAAATGCTAATACTGAACACTGATTTAAGTTTACATGTAAACATTTTTCAGGGAATCTCAAATACTATTTCATTCCAGCTATTCTTTTCAAAAGTCTATTTTCATCTTTGCTTTATATATATTTTAAATTAAGTCTTCAAACAAATTTAGCAGAGTATTTACTTACATCAAGTGAAAGTAAACAAAATACAATACATTCCAGTAACACAGAAAGTTGTAGAGATACTCAAAGTATCATCATCACTATTTAAAAAAAAAAAAAAAAGCAACTTTGCTGCAACATTTCTCTAAAGAAGGAACTCTTTAATACGCAAATCCTAGAATGATTAACAAGAGACTCTTGTTTATATGTACATGTAATTTTACTCATGTAATAAAGTCAGAGCCTATGGCCATGCCAAACAGTGCTCCACAGAAAGTTATTACAATGCCTTTAAACAAATCAAAACTATAAAGAGTCAATATTTACCTATTTCTACCCATTTAGGTTAGTCATCACCAAAAGAGTCATTGCTATGCAATAGGAAACAAGAGATGACATTAACGTAAGAACTACTAAGAGCAGAAAGAAATATTGCATTCTATAGGTACTCGTACTAAAACGAGCAGTATAACCCATTAGTTCCTTCTCTCAAATAAGATTAACGGTGTGTTTGGACTGTAACTTTTTAAAACACAAATATATTCTGAAAACTGTTCTCTAAAGTGGCCAACATTACAATAATATTTAATAAATACACTAAAGGATTTCTGGCTTCATCTAAGCCTATAAAAATCTGTCAAATCAAAATAAGTAATAAGAGATATCCAGCTGAAAACGTGGGATATTTGTGTGCATGCACATTTCATTTGCCTAGGTAAACACACACACACACACACACACAGTCTTAACCAAATAATTCAAACTTTGACACTTTCCAATGAGGAAATGTCTGCAATGACCCTAATGATCTACCAGGTGCATATGAAAGTCAGTCTAAAAGGGACCAGATTTCGCTGAAGTTCAAAATAAGCAAACTTTCATTCCTAGATAAAGCCTTTTTAACCCGATCTAAATTCTCACAATTTTACTTAAAAATAATCATAGCAAATAGACATCTGTAAAATCAATGCGTGCAGCGTATTAATATACAGAAAAACTTTGTAGTCTACAGGAGGCCAGAAAGTGTTGTGTAAAAATGATTCAAAACACAGAATTTACAGGTCTACACACCTGGATAGCAACAGCACGAACACAGTTTGAAAAGCCATCATTCAGCAGCCACTAGAAGAGGATTTCAGCCTTGACTCTTGATAAACATAAATTCCAAACAAAGACAAACATTGCAACAAAAAGTAAAAGAAAAAGTATCCTTCCACGCAATAAATCCACTTTATAGTTTATGCACTTGAGGGAGTAAGTTTGACTTCCTCTTTTCCTTCTCTTAAAAAGATAAAAAATAAAACCCAACATGCTGGAGTTCACTGTAGAGTAACAACAGTTACTGTTTTTCCCAGGCTTACGAGCACAATGAGGGGATGCACATTTCTGCAATTCTAACATTTGCGTGTCTAATACCAAGTAACCCAGCAAAAAGCCAAGACATTAAATTCTGTGGATGGCGTTTAGTTTCACAGATTTTCCTCTTGCCGTACCTTCAAAACTTTCCTGCCAACCAGCGAAAACACAAGTAACTAACTGTTCATGAGATTACACTACACTTACAGCTCTGTTGCTGTTTGAAATGTATTTTATTTTCTTTATAAAATAAAGGGTAATCTTTAAAATTGATTTTAGATGGTTTGAGGCATTACACCAGAGAAGTAATGAGCACTAATGTCAATGATATTGGACACAAATTCATTTTAGCTTTATTTCATGTCCAGTACAATTCTGCTAAGCCTTGAACTGCTAAAGCACTGTTATTAACTCGGCAGTAACCTAACACATGGAACAGCAAACAAAAGTGATAAGAGTACAGACTGATCAGGACCTCAAGGCTACTGTCCTTTTTCTGCAGCTATAATTCAATTTCCAATTTTACTTTACATTGGACTCATTATTTCACAGTAATTTTCTTCTCTGCTTCATAGTGCCATCTGGAGGTGAAAGGAGTGAAGAGAAACCAAGGCGAAAAAATGGAAAGATATTCATGAAGCTAATCACATGTGTATGTGTGTGTGTGCATATATATATACATATATGTTCCTAAGGGGTAGAAGGGATCAAACACTCAATGCGTTTTGCAAACCATTTAAAGCCATCCTGAAAGCAACCATATGAACACCTTTCACCCAGTCATGCCCTTGAAGCATTTCTTCTTTCTTTTAATTAAAAAATAACTTCTGCTTTTCCCACCCGCTCTGAACCAACGGGTTAGATTGCTTTTTAATTGCATCCTTCAAGCAATCAAAATGAAAAATAAATTCTGTGCTATCCGTAAGTGTTATGCTTTCCTGTTCAAAACACTCCTTCCTTGAGGAAATAACCGTACATTTGTCAACAGATGTTGCTAGTAGTATTAAGTGCTGGTATAGCAGTTGCTCTCCAGGGCTTTCGCTGTCCTGGGCACTCACTGTGTGAAGGGTTGTACATCGGAAAAACAGACTTGGCTCCAAGGACTTTAAATACCAAAATTACAAGCCACCACCTAACAAATTAAAAAGGCAAGAGGAAAGGCTGACTGTCGTCATATCGATACTCGGATGTCTCAGCACAGGCTGAACGCGTGCGCAGTTTCAACACAACCAGTGGCACTCCCGGTGCTTCTCCAACAGTTTTATTACAGCCAGTGTCAGTGCAAAGCTGCGGTTACAGCGATGTAAATCAGCTCTCGCTGCCGTCGCGCTAATGGAAGAGTCATGGCTCACGGTGATAACTCCTATAAACTCACTGGGCATATTTAAGAGAACAACAGACTTTCTATGCACGCCTGGAATAAGAACGAAAGGCTAAATCCTGCAAGTCTTGATCCCATCAGTAGTCATTACTTGTCAGGGATCTCACTCCTGTCGGCCAGATTGTTCACATGCATAATGACTACTTATGTGATTAAGGGGGCTGCAGGATAAGGCTCTACATTTGAATTAGAGATAATAAAATCTTTTTTTTTTTTTTTATTCACAGCCACGTGAATCTTTGTGTGTAAGCTCTCAGTAAATGCTCATGATCTCTAGACCTTTAAAGATGCAGGGCTGAAAAACATCACTTCACAACCGAAAGAAATAATGTCACTTTTTAGGAAACGCTGGATACTATATGAGGAGTATTTCTCCTTCCCTGTGTTATGGCCAAGAACATTTACAAAAGACAAAACATGTGTTTTGTCTTATTTGGACAAGGTCCAAAATCTGGTTTTCTTCAACATGATTTTATTAGGTATATTATACACTGTTCTGCTGGAGGAGAACAACATATGGCTGAACAGTACAACTTAATCCTAACTAAAGATTTCCTGTATCTACTGTAACCTAATACAATGACAGATGCACACTTGCATGTGTGTGGAAGGTTAACACTCCGATTTTGTTTTCAACAAATTTACTCTGCCCATTTACATCATATCATAAGAGCAAGGGGAAGAAAAAAAAAAAAACAACCTAGGAGTTGAGAGGCGGGGGCTGACAGCCTGTGCTGTGGTGCCCTCTATTGAGCATCCAGCCCCTCAGCCCCAGCCTACAGCAAACAAAGCCCCAGTTTCCTCTTAAAAAAAAAAAAAACAAACAAAAAAACTGTGTTTCCTCCTTCATTTTTTATAAGGGAGGAAATGTTACTAAGAGCGAGCAACCGCAAAGCAACTCTTGGGCATCTGATAATGCATATGTTTAAGAAAGGATTAAGCAACATGCGCCTGCTAGGCATTATTCGCTTCACTTACCAGATAGGAAATATTACCAAGGTTCCATTGGGAGGAGGCAGCCACCACTTGCCTGAGGAGATCCCACCTGCCCCACAGCCACCTGTGCTCCCGCCTGAGCCCCAGGAAGCTGGTTCCAAAGGGAATGGATGACAATCTCCCACTCTCCGCGTCCCTGAGAGAGCACCCAGTGGAGACACCTCTATGAGTCCTCTGACCCTGCACCAGCTTCTGCTTGTGGGACTGCGGTGGGGAAGGTGAGGAGGAGGGCAAAACCCCAGCCACCTCCAGAGAACGGCTCTGCCTTAGGCAGCTGTGTTTTGGGTGGCTTACTCGCTCCAGCACCAAGCAAGCCCAACACATAGCCACCCAGAGCAGTGATGCTGTAGGTGCTCTTCACCTCCTGTGGATCTGAGAGCTGCATTTCTCAATACTCCTAGTATGTCTTCCACCCCATCATAAACTGCGTGTTTGAAAACTAACTGAAGACTAATCCTTTTTCCTGAGCCACATAATTTTTTTTTTTGATCCAACTGTATTCAGTTAAAAAAAAAAGTCAGTAATTGGACCCAACTTCATTTAAAATAGTTTTATTACTTAGTTTTCTAATAAGCAAACCCAAACGATCTTCCGTGAAGGCAATCTAAATCTCAAAGTTAAACCTGTGCAGCTAAAAAAGGGATGAAAGTGAGGAGGATCTTACAGAACCTAATATTATAAGGTAGTGTTTTAATTTTGAACTCTAATTTAAGAACAAGATTTTCCCATGAATATACAGACATCCTCAAAGGTATGAGGATACTTAGCAGGAAAAACACATAATTTTCCTTATTCTTGCAAAGTAATTCATAATTGAAAAGGGGCTAGCTAACTTCCGTTAATGCAAATGGCCTCTTGAAATATTAAATTATGCTCAGACAAGAAGTGAACTTTACAGCTTCTCATCACTCAGAGATAATAACCTATAAGACAAGCAGGTCTTACCCTGCATTTGTGCAGTAAAGCCAAATCAAAACGGGATACCTGTTTCCAGATTTCACCAAACTCTAGTGCTTTGCTTTAGTGTCCAGCTGTTGGTCTAATTCTCACACTACTATGCTCAGCCTGGAGAGGCTTCACAAAGGCTCTAAGTACGCACCTTGCCCCCTGCTAACTTCTCCTGGAGTAACACGTGAAGGAGGACAAGAGTACTCCATAGCCATCCACATACAGGCCATATGGAGGAGCTCCCAGGGCCAGGAGCTGAATACCAGAGAGCCTCCAGCCGCTCGATCCTTACTGCTCAGGCACGTGGCTCCTGCCTGGGAAGACACTACAGCAACTTGCTCACACAGCAGTGGGCACAGGGCACAAACCGAGACTGTGAAAGAGCTAAACTCCATTTCAGAGACGGCTGGGATCCTGATAACCTCACAAGGCACCCAGTGCAGAGAGGGGCTCAGGTTCCCAATGCCTGCATCGCATGCGGGCATTTGAAAAACGTTACCTGGGAACCTCTCCCTTCACAGGTCCACATAGGCTTGAATCCCAGTTCTTCCCGCTGTCACAAAGAAACACCAGTGGGGCTGTGAGCTTGTGCACGGCAACTGCCGTCATTGCTGGGGCGAACAGAGCACTGGGCTTTGCAGTTCTGGGTTACGCCATCCCATGCAACTACTTTCTAGCTCCTTTCCTACCCCCTTCCTAATATACCAGGGAGGTCCTGCTTCCCCTGGCACTGCCACACTACAGAACGTGTAGCATCCAGACTGAGAGTTTTAGTGAAGTCAAGTATGTTTGTGTATATATATACACATACGTATGTATACACACACATGCTTGCCCATAAGTCCCACAAATTCAGAGAAAGAAATCATAACCTTTGGTTCCGACTCATTAAACAAAAAAAGGGTGGGAGGGGGCACCATGGCAGTGTAGCTGAGCCAGTAAGAAGATCTCTTCTGTAAGCAGCAGCAGCACAGAGGTGCCAGCCAGCAGAGGGCAATGGTACAGCACATAAGGTGCCAAGTCAATTCATCACAACACATCTCTGAAAATTCCTTCCAACTATTCCCCAGGGCTCAGAGAAAGCCGACATGTTTCTAAACAGCATCCGAGTTCAAACATTTAAATCATTACATTACAACAGAGATGCCTCTTTTCCCCACTCCTGGACTAACAGCAGCAGAGTAAGATGTTCCACGTGCTGTCACTTTCTTCTGTCAGTACCCATTTAAGTTAGACGTCCACAAAACTGAGGAGTGAGGATGTGTTTTAAGAACCTACCTCTGTGTTTTGTCTTCTGAAGCACAGTGTTGTAAATATTTTTGATGCTGAAATACTGTACCTTGTTACCAGACTGGTCTCTTTGCCATTTTAAAATGAGTCATTTTGGAAACACACTACTTCATAGGCCAGCACAGCTAAGCTAGGACTGCTCAGACCCAGAGACCTGAACTACCATACCCTTCGGCTGACCATTAATATTAATTGCCTCTAGAAGAACAGTCACACTGCTTCCCTGTCTGTCTTTCCTGAAGTGCAGGAAAAAAAAAAATCTCTGATCCTTTTCTGCTTTCCCTTCCCTGTCGCACGTGCCTTCATCCAGTATTTGTCGGCTATCCTTTTAGCCACAGATCCTGTATAACTGCATACAGAAATGTTATTCCTGCAGTGGTTAGGTCTCCCTGCCTTCAGCTGTTAAGCCTAACAGATATACCTCAGGACCAATGATTTCTTGTCTGTTAGGAAGGCTTATAATTATATCACACTGACTGCAAAAATAGCGGGTCCAGTATTCTTCTACCCACTGACCATGAGGCTTAAAGCCTGCTTAAATGATTTGCTTTTTTCTTTTGCTTATGCAGTTCTGATTCATGGAAACACCGATACCGAAAGAAGATGAACAGTCTCTACTCAGTGTTTCACCATGCCCTTACCCCGAGCAGTGCCTAAAGACAGCCTGCAAACGCAGGCACAATTCCTGCCCCAGCAGCCGGGAGCAGCCTGCTCTCACGCCAGCAGCGCCAGGGTACTACAAGAACGGCAGAGAAAGCAGAAAATGACACCAACAGGGTCTTCTGCCACTGCAGAAGGTGACGTGGTTACAGCAGCGGGACTGAGGGATACAGTACTGAAACTCATACAGCACTCCCTTGTAACACAGGTCAGGCTCCGGCTAAGGCTACACCGTTCCTTTACACCAACCCTTCATATAACCCCACAGATTTTATACAGATTGCAGCTGTACTGGAAATGGTCACTGCTGATAGAGCTTCTTTGTATTAGTGGGACTGGTAAACAAAGTAATTGGCATTGTAGGAAATATCTGTGTCAGGAGATCTCACTACAGAATTTTCCCAGGCTCCCAGTGGTTTAAGCCTACAAAGACACTCATTTTCCATGAAAATAAAGAGGGAGAGAAGTCTGTTTCTTTGTGTGAGAACATCTAGCTCATTCCTGAAAACCAGAAATAGACATTACAGTGAAAGACCTCCCAACCTTAGTATAAAATTGCAAAGTGACATAAATTCAAAGCTAGCATTTATAACCAATGCAATGAAACACAATGAAAAGCCCCAGCTGACGTTTCCTTACAACCAATAGAGTTGAAGTCACGGGTACGAAATATGACTTTGCAAATAAAAAATAAAACCATATGTGTAACATGTACAGATGACCACACGGTGGCTCTCAAGTACCAGAGATGAGCCATTTTAAACGAGAAAATGGATGACCTCATAAAAATGCTAACATCTCTAGGATAGGCTGTACTTACTTTTCCAGGAATTCTTGCAGACCTTGCCGGCGGTGGTCCACATGATGAGGATTGTTCATATTGAAAAAGGGAGTTTTAGATGGCAGTTCAGGTAACTGTCTTTATAAACAAGAAGCAGATACACGGTTAAAACCAAATCTGAAACAGCTGAGAAAAATGCAATAAGCAAATGCCAACCCCAAGCATGTGAAATTCACAGGTCACGTTCCAGAAGCTCATGAAATGGAATTTGGGAACACAAGGTTGAGAAACTGGAGGGCTCCTCACACACTTCAAATGGCAAAACAAATAAACCAGATCTTTCTGGTCCCGTTGTTATGCCTGCATGCATGCCTGGCTGAGCCTCTTGTGGTCCTTGCAGAACCTAAGCACATCCTAAAAGCGCAGAGAGGAGGTACGTACACCTGCACTAGATTGCTATTTCTGCTACCTGGGCTTAGCAAAAGGAAACACAGACCAAATCTGTTACAAATTAGAGGGGGGCTCGCCAAACAAAGTCTATCAGTACAAACCACATTCTTCTGGGTTTAAAGCAGAGAAAATGCCTTGTACAGAATAAACATGTGCTAGTAAGAAACACAGGACACTTTCCAGCTCTGATTTCTCTAATTCTCAGCATTAAGATGAAACAATCCTCCCCTTCTATGACTGACAGATTATTAATTAGTCATATATAAAGTTGCTCACAAAAGCACTGCATTGCTCTGAAGCCTCTGTCGAAGCCAAACAAATTCTCGAAAGCGTCGTCTAACACAGGATGTTTTCCTCGTAAAGCACATACTGTTTGTCTGTTGGGAAATAAAAAACATTTTACTTTGTAAATCAGCTTAAGCCAAAGTGCAGGCACAGTATTAAAAACACATCCGAGATGTAAATCCCTGAGATACCAATGGAAAGCTTGACATAAATTCAGTTTAGGTTAAGGACTGTGCTTATCTCAGACAAGACTGGTGACAGTTTTTACTGCTTCTCAGGGAAATATTTTTCATTGCTTTTAAAAAGAAAAAAAAGCAAGAGATCTGGATTACAGTACAACTTGCAGGAACGGGAGAAAAGATCTCAGAAAAAAGTTTCAGCAGATAATGCCAATCTTTGCAGGGGAAAAATAAAAATAAAAAAATCATGTTTAGCTATTCTGGTCATAATCCTGCAAACAGTTAGCTACATAGTTCTTCCAGTGTGCAATCCTACTTAAATCAAATCAAAGAAACCAATGTGACTGCTCTCCACAAGTAGCAGCATTTGGAAATTTTCCCACAGAATGCTCTTAGTCCACTAAAAAAATGCCAATTCATCAAAAGAGAAACAATTCACAGAAATCAAATGCTTTTGCCAAATTTTCTTGTGGAGTACACATTTAGATGAAACCCCACCTACCAGAAAGGACTCCATTATAAATCTGCGGACAGTCCAACCCACCCTCGATTGCCGGCCAGGAGCCTCAACTTCTAGACAGTAGATTGTAGGGGCCCAAAGATGCCAGCTTTCTGGAACAGATGAGTATCTGGGATATTTCACAGTTTAAGAAGCTCTAGGCGCTGGGCAGAAGGGGACTCCTGCTGGTCCAAGAGCCTAGCAGACCCAAGATTCTGAATCCACTAAGAAGCCCGGATGGTAGGACTGACCTAGACACCTGGTCTCTGAAAGCCCTGGCATTGTGCTGGTAGGAAGCTGTGCTGATGCTTATCAGCTTCAAAGGTGCCCAGTGCTGAATCATGTAACACTGGGTCTAAATGACATCACCCCAACTTAGCAGTTGCTGAGAAAGCCAGTAATACTTCTGCTCTGAAGCA
Source organism: Burhinus bistriatus (assembly GCA_013397275.1). Classification (NCBI taxonomy): domain Eukaryota; kingdom Metazoa; phylum Chordata; class Aves; order Charadriiformes; family Burhinidae; genus Burhinus; species Burhinus bistriatus. The sequence goes on along the minus strand of VYXH01004344.1, from coordinate 41,791 downwards.
TCAACGCCTGTGGAACAGTAATACAGCACCCGCCCCGCTGAATCTACAGAATTTGTATTTACCAGAAGTCAAAAACATAATTGCTTTGCAACCGGTACTTAAACGACATTGCAAAATGTGAAAGTTTCACAGTTCCGATTGCCACAAAGGACAGAAGTACTTGTCACGATGGACATTTAATAAGCCATCATTTGACTGCTTGCTCTCATTATGCTGAATGCTTAACTCCCCCCCACAGGAAGGAAATGCTTTCGGTCTCGTGCCAAGCATTAATCATGGAACTCAGTGTAACTCAAATTCTTCACCTCTACTTGACACACTTTTTTTTTTTTAACATTGCAATTAAAATGCCTGGATCTAGATTTGGGAAATTAGGATAACTCCTTCTGTATGTCATCCACCAGAGAAGAATAATCAACAAAACAAAATTATGTATAGGACAGATTTAAGACACAAGAGAACAGTAATTCTAAGTGCACTCCTATTAACATATGGTAGACTACAATCATAAACCCAAATGTAGTTACTTGACATATCCAAGCACTACTAAACTAGCATAATATGAACGTCAAGGTACACTGAAAACAACCACTGCAGCAACCAAATAACCTGGCAAAAAGAAAAACTCAGGAGAATTTAAAGTACGAATAACCAGTTAATTACCTGAAAATAAAGTTGTTTTCCCATGAATACCTGAACACCAAAACTTCTTCGATAATGGTAAGGCATCACTGACTACGACAATCTTCTAGTTGACAAATAAAGCTAAAAATAGTCTCTGTTGCAAGACATTGTGGAGTGCACACCTGAATGCAATACCAGGTTCACCTCCCAGCTCTGCCACAGACCTTCTGCACGGCCTTTGGCCAACCCACCTTACCAGTTCCACCGTGTCTTAGTCGTGAAAAGGAGAATAATATCCTCCAGCCTCCCAGAAGCGGTGTAAAGAAATTCCATTAATACCCCAAAGAGAACCTGGCTTAGACAGAAACAGCAACAACAGTCCAAAGAATCTGTGCTGACATTTTTTATACTTACATGAATAAATATCTCGTAGTCTATGTAAGAATGCCATGAGTCTTCTTTTTGCGTCCTGGGGTCTCGCACCAAGACAGTTACAAATTCCTGCAAGCGCATAATAAAAATCAAGCAATTAATTTCAGAAGACAAAGATAGCTTGAAAGACTCTCTTGATTGCTCTGCTGTTCCACAAACTACTGTGCTCAGACTAAAAGCTGAACTGCTGTTTTATTGAATTTTGCAACCCTATAAAAGGAGAAGCAAAAAGCAGTGAATCATCTGAGCTACTCCACATGTCCGGGAAATTCCTTGCCAAACTGCTAGCTGAAAACGAATATTTCAGATTAAGTAATACTGTGAGCAGTCATACATGTTTCATGCTTGGGAGATTTGGCGATTTCAGTAGCTACGAACTAAAAACTTAACATCCAAAGTCACACGTGTAAAAGAACTAGGTAGGTATCTTAGACTTTTCCCACTCTTACAGTCAACATTCACAAAGAATGTGTTACAAACATGCTCCATGTACCCAATACACACGTATAGCATTTTATTTGCTCCTAAATTTCTTTTGTCATTGTAACTATATTTTTTGAAATTTAAAAATATAAAATATTTATACCCATTGATTTCAGGGATCTGAGGTAAGTGCTTAGTAACTCCACAAGGCGTTGAAGAACTGCCTTTCTTCTATGCCCCAAATGATTTGCCCAGTTGAAAAGGATGTACCACCGTTAATTGCCCCGGACACAGATCAAGGTCTCAAGCCTAGCCTCCCAGATGCTGTGTGGAAGGAGATGAATCCTCCTCTCTGCCACATACGCTTCCTGATACACCAAGAACTTAACCCACAGAGTACACCCAAGGATGCGGGACCTGGGTGCTGCTATCCCAGTCCGACCATTAACCTGCCCAAGGAAGCGACATAGCCACACCATGGAGTGTAATTCCCCATTTTAGGGGGAAGTTGTCATATATAGTCTATTCCTTTTTAATTTCTACATTTATACACTAACTTAGAGGGATCCCAAAGAAGCGCGAGAGGCCTGTGGGCATTACTGCCATGTAACTGGGCATCACTAAGTGGAATTGGAAGAGGCTGAAGAACTACATGCTTCTAAGTATCCTTAGCTAATGACCATGTGAAAATTTGTATCATGTTTAAAACAAAACAAAAAAAAACACCAACAAACCACAATCAACAACAGAACTCCCCCCAAAAAAACCCTGGTAAATCTGCATGTTCATACTGAGATGAAAAAGGTCTCTTTAAAAAACAAAGGTTGAAAGTGCGCCTAACTACCTGCTGTTTCCCAAGGAAATGAATAGGCTGCCCTACTTCAGTTGCTTAAATAAGCTATTCACCCAAAGACTAAGCCAACCACTTAATGACTCAGTTAAAGAAAATCATATCATTTTAAGCTTCCCTGAGAGGAAGGCACTGCACAAGATCTCCAGGTGCAGGAATCGACTGTGGGAGGAGTGACAGTGTCTCTGGTAAACGACACGCTTTTTTTAGTATGACTTTGCACAAATCATGAAATCTTGAACTAGAAAGCTGTCCAAAGGTGCCTCTCCATGCCCAAACCACAGATGACAGAAAAGAAACCTTTGCTCTTCAGCCAAGTCTTCTCACCCCACCCTGCACACTTCACCACGCCACCAGCAACCTTCAACGGACCGACAGGCGAACAATGACAACCTTGGATGGGAAAGATTTATTTTTTTCCTGAACAGTCATTGCACTCTGTACGTGGCAGGGAGGCATTCATGGTCTGGAATAAATCATTTACCATGCTGACTTCCAGGCTGTACTGCTTCAGGGATGGGGAGCCTGTAGCCTGACGGCTGGATACAGCCCACGGTTTTATCTCCCTTTAGCCCAGCTCCTAGTCACAGGGTTGTTTTCTGTATTATTGCTGGAAACCCTTTCGGTATGTGCCACGAGCACCTTGCCAAAGAAAGCCCGTTTGAGAGGCTCCCGCCACCTCTACCGCTTCCTTCCTCACTGAAGAGCACTAGAGGCCCGATCCTCCTCTGCAACTTTTTAACCCCATGCCAACCTGGCACAAGAGGAACAAATAAACAGAGCTGTAATCGCTTCTACCAGCCGAGAGCCATGCCTCTACTTCTGCAGAAGTGCTAGTGGGAGACATGAGGAAGTTACTCCCCCACCTGAGCAATGTGCTGAACAAAGGAGAGGAAGCCATTTTTTGGTTGTTTTTTCCGCCTGCCTATCATATTTAGCATACATATATAGACATGGCATACTTTTGGAGCCACTGTAACATCTATTCATACCCATAGTCTTATCTTCTCCCAAGTTTTTGTCTTCCCCAGACTCCTATTTCCCTGTCTCACACTTCCCAGAGCTGCAACCACTACTCCTAAACATACTTTCTTTTCTTTCCTGAGCACTAAATGCATCAGTCCTGCAAGTGGCAGAAGAGGAATTACGCCTAGAAGCTTCAAGCGGGATACTGCTCTCCTCTTCCCTTCAACCGCTGCAGCCCAGGAGTCACAACTGCAGGTAGCCTGCTCATAACCTAACCTCGGTCCCCTTCCTCTCACCCACTGCCGTACCGGCTTCTCATTGCCCTTCCTTTAGTCCAGGTTCCTCAAATTACTTAATTTCCAAGTAACCTTCTATAACCCTCTCCTTTGTACAGAATCAAAATAATCTTCAAAGTAAAATGCTTCTTTCAACCTCTATTATACCAAAATATTATGATAAAAAGTTGCATTAGCTACACTAATTGTTTAGTTTACCTTGCAAATAATTCCAGACCATGCTAATTTGCCTTGCAAATCATTCCAGACCATGCTAATTTACACAAAAAACCCTGTATACTTTTAATTTCCAGTTAAATAGTCACAGAGCTTCAATACTGAGGAAGTCAAGCCCCCTTCAGACTCTACCCATAGAAGAAAGGAGAGCTGCTGTGCACGCAGTGGCAGGCAGGTGTCCAGGCAGTTTACCACTGAGATGATCTGCGGTACAGCAGAGCACCTCAGCAAACTGCAGCCCTCACCCATAGTCAATGTCAGCTCCAATTTGAAACACCAAGATTTCAGTAGAAGACTGGGTGGGTTTGGTGGTGTTTTTTTTTTTCCTCTCCTCTCCTTTATTTACCAAAGAATAGAGAGGTTGGGTTCAGAATGAAGCGAGATAAACATTAAGCAACAAAAAAACAAACCCAAAAATGTACAGCCTTTCTCAAGGTCTATGGTTACTTCCCCTATAAAAATCTTGATTCCAGGAAGCGTTAAATCCCAATTCCCGTTACAGTTTTTGCTGCTCTGAAACAGTGGCACTGCACACATAGACCATCCCTTCTCTTTTGACCTTTAAGCTTACTCCAGGATGTAAGACTCCACTGGGATAATAATATTGATTTAATCAAAGCAGCCCTAACTGCCCAGTATAGATGCAGATACAGTGCTAGAAAAGGCGCTTATGCCTCCCCGTCCCTATAAAAGCAGGTTTGTAAAGCCCAATATTTACATATAGGCTATGTTAAGGTCCAAGCAGAGTTAGGTGGCAGAATATTCCTCTGAGAGATTGCTGTTGCATGCTCAGTCCATCCTACATTCACTGGTCACAAGCAGTCACTAGATTACAGCAGGTTTGGGTAATAATTGCCTTTCTCCTCTGTGTATATTCCCCTCCCTCCCCATCTTGCTATAAAAATTAGGATACCCTCAACAGACATGTCTATCTTCAAGTAACGCACTGCTCACCTAGGGGACATGAGGCTGACCTCTTCTTCCCACAGCCCACATGAAGATTAACATCATCTTTTGTCACAAGACTGCGTATTGCAGCCCAGCCGTACAACCCGGGAAGCAGAGCCCCAAAAGAGCCAAGGTTTCAGGGACTTTTTACTTTCGTCAGCTGCTATCCTTTTCGAGGTGTCTTCTTCCCCTCCCACCCAGTTCTGCTTGTTTTTTCCAGAATTGCAGCTCTAGCTATTATGCCACATTATATATACTTTCTCTTTTGGTTTTGGTGTGAGTTTTTTTGGGTTTTTTGTTTTTTGGGGGGTTTTGTGGGTTTTGTTTTGTTTTTTAATTGATGGGCACAAAACATGCACGTCTGTCATGCATTCAAAAATGGTATGTTTCCTGTGACGCATTAGTGCAACAATTCTCCCAAAACTATAACTTACTGCTGACAGTTCAAAGTGTCCAAGATCGGTCGTGGAGGCCTATTGCACTGGGAACAATACAGACTCAACAGAAAGCTGCTGGAGAAAGTGGCATCAACATTTATTCCTTCTCTCTGGAAACGGCTAAATTCATAAGCAAAACGTTTCCTATCCAAACTGCTAGCAGTCTAGCTTTGATATGGATCACAGTAGCCATGCTGGCCCAAACATCCTCACGAAGAACTTCAAACCTGCCCCAAAAGTAGTTGTAACCACTAAAAAAAAGTAGTCAAAATTACTTAGCAAGCAGGAATCAGCAGAGCAGCTCCTCTGGCTGGATGTGCCTCTTAATTCCTGGCTAAAACTGCTATGATTTCTGTGCCAGCTAGTTCAGGGATGGATGGCACCGGTGGCATTTTGCTACCCTGTCCTCAAAGCCTGCAGCAGTCCAAGTCTTTAGGGTCACACGTAAGTGACAAAATGGCCAAAGTGACCCCCAGGCCTGGTTTACACCTACTCCCTCACGGTTACAGTCCTATGCAAAGAACAGGGAAAGGGCAGCACTGAGGTCACGGAGACACCAGCACTGAAAACTGAAACATTCCCATCTGGATTTACCTCAAAAGGAAGGATACACTGTAAAAGCAGCTGAAGGAAAGGCAAGAAGTCTTTCTTTCCCCCACCCCC
>VYXH01004344.1:16694-35895 GCA_013397275.1 Burhinus bistriatus | reverse complement strand
CACTCCCGCCTTCCCCCCTCCTCCTTTCACCTGTTGGAAATATTTTGGCATGATGCAATGGATTGCTCAGAGACAAGGATAAGCCAGAAGCTCTACTATATAGAATTTGACCACAAAAACAGTGTTTCTGAGAAGTCTGTTTTTAACATTTTCCTATTAAGAAAATAGGAAATCTGACATGGAAACATCTATTTTTAATACGGGGGGAAAAAAAATCTGCCACAAGGAGGACGAATAAAAATAATCTCACATTGGATGATTATTTGCGTTAATCATTCCAGCTGCATTTTAATTCATATCTCTGTGCCCAGGACTGTATCAGGTGATAACCTCATGCTCCACGGTGCCACTGTTACACATCTGATTACTCAATAACCCCTGAAGAGTCATTTTCCACAAAGCTTCTGAGAAAAATAGTTTCCCATCAGGTTGCCTATTAGTAAAAGGATCAGCCACAAAGGACACGGGGCTTTTCACGCTGGACGTGTTGGCGTCTTCACTCCACACACACTGAGTAGTAAGGCTGATAAGAGACTAACAGCTGAGGCAAAATAATTTGTTGAAACTTTTAGTGTTCACTGGGACTCAGCAAAAGAGAACGTGCAAGTGTGATTCTTGTGGTCCATGCATGTAGTAATCAGAGTTCAGACCCAGCTCCAACCATTATGTCCTACAAAATACCTGAAGACTGATGGAAAGAAGACTGAAATCCAAGTCCTCCTCTCCTGTCTCAGTGTCTGAGCCCCTTATGCACACAGTCATTTACTCTCCCTGTCTCTGATCCAATGAATATTTGATTCTTTCATCAAACTTTAACAGAAGGAACTGGCACTGCATCACTCCAGAATATTCTGTAGCCCGGCAATTAAAAGCATGAAGAATACAACAAATCTTTCCTGGTCCATGTGAACCTTAAGGAAATTTAATCCACAACCAAAGTAGAACCCTTTTTCATTAAAGCTTAGACGTGACTTACTTGCTTTTCATGTTTTGGTGTCATCTTCGCTGGTTTGTATTAAAATAAAAATCAACCTGAAAAAAACCACAAAACAGACATTGCATTGGCATTTAGTAGTTATTTGAAGGTCATCATCACTGTTGCTAGACATTAGCAAAGAGTGGAACGAGTCAGGCTCAGTGCCATATATACCAGAAAACACGCTTGCATTAACTATGTCTAAGAATTCATTCATTAAAAAAAAATAAAATCCCATTTTAAACGCACTGCGTTAGTCTCATCCCAGGGATATTTGTCATACATGACAGTCCAGCCACGCTTGTCCATCTCTGGAAGTCAGTGCTTTTCTTCAATGCTCCGAGAGCCCCCTCGGGGCTCATCCTTGCACCAACCTCCCAACAGCTCCCCGCAACCAGCATCTCCCAGTGCACAAACACAGCCCAGGGGGTGCTGCCCGTGCCTTGCTCCCAGGCACCCAAGCCCAGGTCTGCGTGACTGCAGCTGAGGTCCAGGAGAGGCTAAAACATCCAAGTCAGCAGAATCAAAAGCCCCTCTCAACCGTTCCTCTGAAACGGAGATAAGCGGAGACAGAAACCGTTTGGATCCTGCAGGCTAGTGAAGACTCGGGCTAAATTTCATGGCGTCTGTGGTTTTAAAACCTCCATGTAGGGAAGTGTATAATTAGACCAAATAAAAAAAAAAATCCCATCATTAACCTATGTTTTAAACCTACTCTTTCACTGGAAATCCCAATAAATTTTTAACCACCTCTGCAGTCCCGTAAACCAGCTGGTTTGCTCAGGACAGGCACCCGCACGGGAAAAGCAGGGCAGCTTTACTCGCTTGCTGGCTTACATACACACCGCCCGCCTAAAAACAACCACCACGGGGAAAAAGACTGGCAATTTGCCTTTCCCCTTTACCTCTCCCCACATGCCCCCCAGCCACTGCCAGCTAACACCTACATCAAACCCCAGCTACAAAACTATCCGACTGCTTCCCCAGCTGTTAGAAGTCAGCCCCCTCTTGCCAAACCCAGAGGACCCAAGCAGGATCCCTCCTTCACCCCAGGAGTCCAACACCCTACCCTGGCCCCGTGGTCAGGATGGATGCCACTCAAGCAGGAGAAGCTGAGCTAAGTCCTCCCGTGCATCTCTCCGGGCTGGCACTTTGCATTGGAAAAAGGCGGATTTGCAGCTTTCTTCAGCAATCCTTGGCAGGTGTTGCCAGCCAGCTGCAAAATATTCACCTGTGACTATGGAAGACAGATTGCTACCTTTTTGGAGGTGGTTTGCTAAGGTTTAGCAATACAGAGCTTGGAGCCGCCCTTGTTATTATACAGCTATATATTTAGGTCAAGCCCAGCTAAGGACTCCTGGACACTCCACCCTTGCCCAATGCCTCTAAACACGCCTAACTTTCAAATTACGGACTCCACCTATTTTAATAAAACAGAGCACAAAGATAAGCACACATATATTTCTTTGACCAGGAAATTATTTTGGAACAAACACGTCTGTCAAATTTCTATAGGATCTATATCAAAAATAAGACACTGTGTCCAAGTAGAGATGTCCATACACAGGACTGTGGTGCCATCAGCACAGTTCCTGTCTCCATAAAGATAAGGCCACCTTTTCACTTCTGTAGCTAGGATGGCACTGGTAAAAGCGCAGAGGAATATCGACAACACACTCCCAACAATTTTTCGGTTTTTTACTCAATGTATTTATGCCTAACTGGTATGCCTAACAGCTCCAGGCTGAAGGCATAGAAGAGCACTTGGACACTTCTTGCTGCACAGGGTCAGCAGCACTAAGCAGCTTTGCAAGGGGAGGCAAGAATTTGGCTCACGAGTTATAACTCTTGCCAATACAGAAGTATGTTAGGAGCTTCCCTTTGGTGGAGATAAATGGCTTTTACCCCTCAGGAGAGGGCAAGCCCGCATCTCAGAAAACACTGTGCAGGGCTCGGGCTGTTAGAAGAGGATTCTCTCTGCTGTCTCTCCCCACTGGGGGCAGTTGTAAGCCTATATACTTTGGGGGTGGGGGTGTGTGTCCCCTTTCTGCTCTGGTTGAACATGTGGGTTTGGTTTTTGGTTTTTTTTTTTTTAAAAAAAAGAGTTGGGGTTTTTTTCCAGTTATTCATTCTATCAGATTCTGCAGCTTCTTTCTCTCCTGTCTCTTAACTGATTTAAGCAAGAAATGATACAAGCCCAAATTCCTGACACTGTTGGTGAATGACAGGGCTGCAATAACACATTTCATTTTGTCATCCGTTTGTCTAATGACCAAGTTATGTGCTGGTGCAGGTTACAAAGAACAGTTTAAACTCCAAACAGCCATAGCGATTTTAAATATTTAATGACTAAAATGAATATTTCAGCACCAAAACCCAACCTAAAATATTTTAAATACATCATTTTTTCATTAAGTAATTTGAAAAATTAAAAAAAAAAAAAAATGGAAACACAAGCCCACCAAAGCTACCTTTTCCACTGACTTCAGCAAGTCCGAGATCGCCCCAGTCACGCTGCAGCCACTTGCAAATGTACTGAATGCAGTATTCTGTCTGGTAGCAAGACATACATTTTGGGACTTCTTTAACACACATAGAAGCCAGTGAAGCATAACAGTTCAGCCAGTTGCCTAAGAAGATGCCATTTTATCTTTAGAAAAACCGTACCCACAATACCGGTGATGCAGAAAAGCAGCCTTCAGAAAGCAAAGAGAAGGTTGCTGGTCTTTTCACTCATAAAAAAAAAAAGTTTCCATTGACAGAGAAATGAAACAGTGCTGAGAAAAAGGATCAAAAAAGGCAGTGGTAGATCTGTAGTGTTGATAAGACTTTTTCTACTGTGACTGGAAGAAAGCCCCATTGTTTTGAGTAAGTTTTTGTTCTGCTTCTTATCTGTTATCAGTCTGAGGATTTTATTTTTATTAGTTTCCTATACTTAATATAACACCTGCTCCTTGCAGTATATGTTTTTGACAGTTCTTAATTGCATAACCAATGAAACCACGAGGGAACAGCTCCACAACTGCCAACAGCAACCACTCAAAGCAAAAAGATTACGTAGGATGACATGCCATGCTTACTGCAGCCTAAAAAAAAAAAAAACCAACAAAAAAACCCACAAACCAAAACAAAAAAAACCCACCAACAAAAAAAAAAATCAGGGGAAAAAACCCAAGCCCAAGTACTGCAGTGCTTTTCTTAGGTATAACAGACAAATACTATTAAGTATTACATTATTTCATATTTTAGAGTTCATTTCATATTTTTAAATCTAAATTAGAACAGATTATTTAATATTACTAGGGGAATACCTTTTTATCATGTAAACAGACTGCTCTTAAAGGAGGAAGTAACTTCTCCCCTACATTCCCATACCGAAAGATGAAAACTCAAGCAGTACCACAGACAAAACCCATGACAACTTGCTGTAACAACAGCACAAACAAACGCGAGCCCTCCTGGCCACCTCGCCAGTAGCTGAGTTTAGCTGCACTGAAATTTTATGATTTCACTCATTGCTGGGCAGTGGCTTGTGCAATGTCCTCGTCTGCTCTGGGAGCACTCACAGATGCCACGTGGCCAGTGCTTCCCCTCAAGCAGTAAGCGTTGACCTTCAGCTCAAGAATTATCCATCCACCCACCTTTGCTTACTTCTAAACATATAACTAAACGACCACCTTCAAGATTTAATGGGGAAAGACTGATTTATTTTTAGACCTTGGTGATGATTGAAAGTCCTATCCAGCCACAAGCAAAGTCCTCAGCTGCACTTTCAAGGGATTCAGGATAGGACAACACAAATTTCTTTTGGGGAGCATTTATTGTATTTGCAGAAGCCTCAGATTCTGGACTAATTCTGAAAGGTCAGCCACTGGCAGCAAAAGTCACCGCTGGGGAAAGAGCATCTCCTGCAACTCCTGCCCGGAGCAGAGGACCTGAAAGATGCCTGTAGCACTGCTGTTGCAAGGGAGTAGGAAATGCAGGAGCTAAATCCCTACTTCGTACTAACTCACAGCTAGTCAGAAGCATGGATGAAATATTATTATCAGTTTTAAATGAAAGGATTACAAGTGGCAGAAAGAAATGTTAACTTGTTTATGGAACAAAGCTGCCCGAAATCGTAAAACCAGCCATACTGTGTATATCAATGGAAAGGTCCATCTAGTCCAGCAGTAACTTACACAGTGACTCATACTGGCACCTCAGAGTACAAGAAACAGGCAAAATTTTGAGTGCTTATTCCCCAGTTTTGAAGAAAATAATGTGAAAACTACATATAGGTAGCATACATTTATACATATAAAATGTATCATTCTGCAATGCTAAACTGACCACATCATAACACAGCCTGGCATTTACAGGAATTGGGTACATGGCCATCATGGAACTACTGCTCTTGTTGATGGGAAAAATCTTATTCAAACGCTGTTCCGCAAGCAGAGACTTCCACTCAATCCAGAGTAATTCAGCCTCAGCGTAAGCAGATGCCTTCTACTTTACCTGGTCCAGCTTAATACCTGGGGTCAACCCAACTGCGCTTAGAGGAGTCATGAGTTCCCTTCTGTCCCTCACTGTCCATGAACAGTGAGGGACAGCAAGGACTGTAACTCTAGATTTTTCAGGTCACAGAGCATCCTTCCTTCTTTCGCCTACCCTATTTCATCCATCCATCTGCCTCACCTTCCCTCAGCAAGCCACCGTAAGGGTCTCCTCTTCAGAAGTGAAAAGAATATGAAAGACATCAGCATTTTCATCTAAACCGCACAGCACTCAAGTGGCTGCAGACTGCTTAGCGAAGTCAACAAAATCCATCTCACTTTCCAGACTCAAGGTACCTGTTACATTGGTGTTATATTACAGTTGCAGCAGAATTGCTTCATTGCTGAGCAGAAAACAAGCTATCTAAATTGCCTTTAAAAGAACAAGAGCTTTCCAAACCACCGACAGGATTCACACACCTTCCCTCCAACCACAGCACTACACAGAAACATGCTGCCAAAAATCATGCCTTTGAGGCTGCAGGTGATATTCCAACTTCCAGCCGCCGCTGCCAAGATGCTGAGTTAACTACTCTTTTCCTACAGGATTTTATTCCATTTGGTTGCTAAATGCCTGTTTATGGCTACCAGGTATAAGACAGCTCCTCTTTAAACACTACGTTATCATTTTTCCCCAATCAGCCATTCCCTTGTGTTGCAATCTTCCCAGCTACTAAAATCTGGTTTATTAAGAGAATGAATTCAGTCCATTTAAAAAAAAAAAACAAAAAAAAAACACAAAACAAACAAAAACCCCCATACTATTGAAGATGTTTTCATTCATTTCAGAGGAACTTGAGAATCAAAGAATTAATCAAATATACAAATTCCCCTCTCCCCTCCAAAATAAATACATTATGTGGATTACAGTGTCAGGTGTGGGTCACAGATTTCCAGTTAGTGGTACGATACTACACTGAACCGCCTCAACTTAATACCACGTTGCCGGACAGCAGTGTGACTCACAGGCCAAACCTCTCTGAAACCTCTAAAAGCCTAAAGATAAACAAGGAAGAAGTACTAAGAAATCATTCCCCCGCCCTCCCTTTTCTTTCCCTCCAGTCTCAAATTGCAGACGTATGTTCAACCAAAGGACTTCATATATATTCTGCAGCTTTGGTGGGTTGCTAATCTCAGAGCAACTATTACTTTGGTTTTCTTGCATTAGAAAATACCAGTAAGGCTAACACTGGCTACTTGGGCTTTTAGGCAATGGTTAGAGAATGGTAACTGTGGATCAAGACATTGAAAGAACAGTCTGTGCTAGTCTCTGTCATGGTAATTATTTATTACTCAGGGTTGACACTTGCCACAGCTTCTGCAAACAACCCGGGGACCACTCAAAACTCTCCTGCAGCTCCAGCTCCTGTGTTCTCCAGGCAACCTGTCAAGTTGGTCTGCCACACGAGCCTGCCTTTGCTACTCTTTCCAAACATTACGGTGTATAATAAGTAGCTTAAACTACACGACATGATTCTGTAGCGTGAATAATTGCAGGTTTTGTTGCTAGGGCATTTTCAGAAGGCCAACAAAGAGATGAGGCAGTCTTTGAAGGGAAGCACTGTGACCTCCAAGATAAAGTCCCAGTAAGCACGCTTGCTCCAGAGAACTTTTGAGATCCCTTGAGCTAGGAGAAACCGATTTCAGAAGAAGCAGCAACCTTGGAAATCTGGCAAATTCAATTATCTTTCAACTACAGTCGCACTCAACATGGAAAATCCTGGATAGGCACGAGACTTCTTAACCAATACTTACACAAACCGGGCATACCACTGGCAGTAAAACTACCTTTGAAAACAAAGGGAAAGAAGCAAGTAACTTCCAGGCCAAAACCACTTGCTGACATATTACCAAGTACTTTCCAAGTCAAAGTTCTGTTCAGTTACAACGGTGACGAGTGAAGACGTACATGTGCACACACAAACCGTACACAGATCTTATTAGATACAGTGATGAGAACTGGCAATACAAAAATCACCCACAGACAGATAAGCCACCCCTAGATATTTTTATGTGATGCCAATTACAAACAACAGATCAGACAGCTGTTACTTTTACAGGTTGGATGGCAAACTAAAAAGGGATTTGTAACTGGAGCCTGAAGTACCAGCATTTCAGAACACTAATTCAAATCCTAAGAAAAATCTTAAATGCTGCTTCTGAAGGAGGGTTTATGTTCAGAGAATGTATCGGGTTTTTTTCTTCCAAAATTTCACATTTCTTACAGGAATTAAGTATTTCATTGCATTAAATCAAATTAAATTGCCCTAAAAATATTATCTTCCTCGAGGTATCTCTCTGTATTAACTAATTTTTACTTATCACGGGAAAAGAAGAGCTGATGGAAGCTCTGTCTTTGCTGCTGAGTAAGCAGAGCTAAAGTCAGCAAATGCCGTGCAGTCTCACTGCAACATTTCTTCCTCAGACTCTCAAACGCAGGGCGTGACATCACTTCCCGACTCACCCCCTGGAACATTTTGAATCTCACATGCCAGAAATTTCTCATTTTTTGCTCATTTCAAAGTCTTTTCATTTATGGTATGATTTTTCTCTGCTGCTTGAACTGCTGTTACTTAGCACTACATGTTTTAGGATGGTTTTCTTCCTGCTATGGATTTCCTTATTCTACCCAAAACAGCTATTTTTGTGATGTGCCACCTGGTCCTGTCTAGGAAGTGCTAGTGCTTGGTCTTGTCCCCAGAGAGGAAAGTGAAGCAAAAGCGATAGTCTTGGCCATAACCACGAAATTAGAAGCCCCCGTCTCATGACGTGCGTCTAGGGAGATGGCTGGGAAAGACTGAGCACAGATACAGTCAAAACTGAAATGAATAGTTAAGTAATAATGTCCCAAGACAGGTTGATCCTAAGCAGTCTCTATAACTGCAGCTCAAAAAAGCGGGGAAGACAGGAAATATTGCAGTCAATACAGCACGCTCACCAAGCATTTTCATAGAATTATAGACTACCAGCTTGGAAGGGACCTCAGGGATCATGTGGTCCAACCCTTCTTGGCAAAAGCACAGGCTAGACAAGATGGCCCAGCACCCTGTCCAGCTGAATCTCAGAAGTGTCCAATAATGGGGAATCCACCACTTCCCCAGGGAGATTATTCCAAAGGCTGATTGCTGTCATTGTGAAAAATTTTCCTCTTGTGTCCAATCAGACACACTCCAGGAGTAACTTGTACCCATTACCCTTCATCTTTTCCATGTGGCTCCTTGCAAAAATGGAGTCTCCATCTTTGCGTCACAGAATGGGAGTATTTGACACAGGTATGATTTCGCAGTTCAGTTTTACCAGTGATTTGAGGCAGATCAAGAGATTGGGTTTTAGCAGCACTTAATCATTAACTGATTTAAACATTTACAAAGTGATTTAACTCAATAAATGAACAGCGACTTGATTACAGATTCAAAGATGACAAGATTCACACTAACTTACCATAAGGTATCCCAAACCAATACATATGAGAGCAAAAGCACAGATCTCGGCTTAATGTATATACATATAAACAAAGCATATAAGCACGTGCGCACGCACACACCACAGTTTATAACCTCTGAGATCAAAGGTCTCTTAAAATCACACGACTTAAAAGGGGTACCTGCTGACTTTATCAACTCCTACACATGCACAAAAAATGGAAGAACATCCACATCCATAAAGCTAATGCATACAAACGTATAAATGGAGAGGTGGATGAAAGAGAGGCTAGCCTATAGTTAAAATTTTACTTCCGAGTTAAAGTAAATACTCACGATGCATCAGTATTCCTCAATGGGCAGTAATCGAGGCTTGAGAAGGATTGTCTCGCCCTGGTCTCTAGTCTTTGCAAAGTTTGCCTGAGACAGCATCCCGACTCAGGGGAGGTACTGGCCACAGCCCGCTGTGATCCAGAAGAGCTCAAGGGGTCTTTACTAGAATCGCTACTTATAGGATCCAAGATAATTGACTTTCATCAGGTAATTTTTCCACTCTGGCCCAACTGGGACAAAGCAATATTCCGGTACTTTCCACCAGCTGTGCATGCCCAAAACTTGTTAAATCTGCAAATTCTGGTACCAACTCTCTTTGGGCCATGAGCCAGGTACAGATGTACTGGGCTGTCAGGTAGAGATATTCCCAAGTGATAAGGGGAAGCAAGAGCCAGCACTCCCTTAACGCTCTGGTCCTTTATCTTTTTGCAATTCATGCCTGACATCTCCTAGGTTGGTACGCGGCCCAGGGATGGGGAATCACACCAAGTACAGAGAGGCCAAAGTGTGGGTGGGGGGCGTGTTGCACCACCACGCTTTGTAGCCACCCTTTACATACTGGAATATGGTGATAAGGTCTCCCCTAAGCCTTCTTTTCTCAAGGCTGAACAATCTCAACCCCTCATTTTGATCAATTCTGTTCAAACTGTTGTGTTTCTTGAGTCTTTTAAGTTGACCAAGCCCATAAGGGATCATTACTTTGGTTCAGCTGGATCAGATGTCCAGGCTCTCACGCAATGGCAATTCACTCTTCAGGCTCTCTTCCCCTGAAGAACGCATCAGATGGCCCACCACTACTGCAAAATCTTAATCTGTGTAGCTGCATCCATATATTGCACTAGTTTATGAGCTGGATCTATCAACAGTTGAATTAACCATTTAAAAGTATTAACAGTGAATTCAACTGGGCAGCTTGCTTGTTCAACAGGCTTTGTTCTCTTTCTGAGCCAGGCTGTGCCAGTGGCATGAAAACAGTATTTTGGGAGTAAATAGCTTCTAAATAGTGTTACTCATTACTAAAGCAGACAATTCTGAGGAACAAACAGCACTTGGCAGGAGGAACTTTTCATGAGACTGACCCGTAAGAAAATGTGACTGAAAATCAGCGATTTATCCATATCCCTGGATTTTCTGCTTCTCATTTCTTTTGTACCCACTAAATGTTAAGATGTGATTTTGGTTACTTTCACGCCAACTGTGGACTCCACTGCTGCACCATGACTTCATAAGACTGGCATCAGCCCTTGACCAACTCTTGGCACCAGAGGCAGATTTCTGGTACGGAAAACTCCTTTCAGAAGTCGTGAGAGAATAGCAGGAGACATGACAAACAAAAAAATGGGAAGAAGAAAAGAAAAGCAGCACTTGGCTTTGACTGCTCTGCCATCACAGCCAAGTCAAAGGAGTCGCCGGCCAGCCTGGAACATACACTGGCTCAAGGTCAAGCAGCAAGAGGAGCAAAGGTAGAAAACTTCATGCCTGCAGGACAAATACAGCCCACAGCTTGCTTTCCCAGTGCCCAACCACGTGACATTTTTCCAACAATGAATTCAAGTAGACCACTAAGTGGTCTGAAGGACTTTTTCTGCCTTCAGCAGGAGAAAGACTTCTCACTCACGGAGCAGGTGCTGCCTAAATGAATAGGATGCACAGATCTAAATTAATTTTAAACCTGGTCTGTTCAGACTGTATTACAAGCCTATGGGAAAACAATGGACCAAGATGAAACTGGTTTAAGTTTGTGTTGATTAAGTAAGACTTATTTCACGTTCACTTAAATATATTTACTTCAGGCCAAAAAAAGCACAATGCAGTCTTAAAACAGAACAAGTGTCAATTTATATAGTTACACCTTTAGCTAAACCTGTTGAAACCTACGCATTATGTACAGACGTATTTGAAATCCTACTTTGTGGTCCTTCCGGCAAATCTGTAATAAACGTCTATCACATGGCTGCTGGGACCTGACAACCAACAAGAGATCCTCTCCAGCTCTACCATTTTGCAGAAACACAATGATGCTGCAGGGACGATGGCTTTTCAGTCCAAGCCTACACATGCATCTCAGAAGAAAATTGCAATTAAGGCAACCTGGTGAAATGAACAGCCCAGATGAGGCAGGAGCAGAAGGTTACCAGTCACCGCGCATCCTCGGCAGCTGGAAATCCGCAGAGGAAAGCCTCGCTGAGGGGAGCCAGCCTACTCAGTCCCTGCCAGAAACTTTTCTGCAGAACTGATGCAATTGGGTTGCTATGGCCAACAGGGATTGAAGGAACCATTACTGACAGTGTTTTCTGGTTTTTAGGCGAGTTCCAAATCCTGCAGCACTTTATATACAGGCACGTGCTTTACATAATTGGAAAGCACTCTATAAGGATAGCGCTGTCCTTGACATGGTCTGTTTTACTGGTCTAGCAGGAGAACAGGAAGGAGAATGGTTGTCATCTAGCCCAAAAACAACTTTTGCAACTGTAAGAACTAGCTATTAACTGACTGCTGAAAACCAGAATTTCATCTGCATTAAAGAGAGAATAAGGCTTTTTGAGGTTTGAAAGTTATCTAGTTTAGCTGACCTTATGGTGAAAAGACAGCGCTCCTCAGAATTAAGCTTTGCTAGAAGTCTAGTCAACGGTTAATCATATACACAAAACCCAATTATCATTTTCCACACTGCCAACAGACTTGTATTTCAGATGTCTAGGACAAGTCAATTACCACCCAAGGTTAGAATGACAGAAGCTCTAGTGATCCTCAGGTGGACAAAATAATTCCGCAGTGCTCAGAAACATGCTAGTGGTCGTCACTGTTATGGTCTAAGAGCAAGGCAAGACAGTGCTGTAAGCAGACATGGTGCCTTTTATGACATTAGAAGTATACTTGAGAAAAGAAATAAGCTCTCAGGTTTGCAAGCCCTTCTTCAATGAATTTTAGGGGCTGTACATCCCACAGCCGTATGTTTTCCAAGCAGACTCATTACTCTTAATAAAAGATACTTAACATGCAAAACTTGCCTTGGACAAAGAGATCTCTGACTCTGAAGAGCCTAGAGGATATAGCAGAATCATTTTTGAAAGAAAATCATTGTTTATACCCATGTGCTATAGTACAGTATGTTATTTTTCAAATCTTATATTTAAGTTCAAATATATAATGGCAAAAAGGAAGGTAAAATCTGTATGTTGACTGAAGCCTGAGGACTGCCTTTATGTTTTCTTAAAGACAGTCCATATTCTCTTTACAGTTATCTTGCATTAGTTACAAGGCTTAGTGCATGTACTGAAGGGTAGCTTTCCTGAAAAAGTCAAGCTGCTTTCTTTGCAAACTGACCTGAACCATTAACACCTACTTACCAGGGTTTGCATTAAATCCCTGTGATTCAGCTGTGCAAAGCTCACTGAAAAGACCTCGGCTGGGAGAGAATCTTGCATCCCTACTTTAAGATTTAGCCTTGGACTACACACCTAGTGTAGACAACCTTTTCCTGGCCAGCAGGACAAACAGATCAAATGTACCTGCGATGATGAGTGAAATAGCAGTCTGAAAGCTTCCTTGTGGACAAGCAGACTAGGAAGGCTTCGTTTCTGCACAAGTAATCACGTGTTTCAAATAGTTCTACATAAAATCCCCAAAGGGACATTTTGGCTATGAGTCCTCTCTAATTTTTGGATCCTACTGCCCAAACCAAATTTCATGGTCTGGAGGTGGAGGGACCGTTTAAGCCAGCCACCTGGCTGCCCTCCTCACCATCTTCACAGGAACCCTCACCTTCATCCCCTCAGAGAGAGGGAGACAAGGGGTTTCATCTCATTTGGAATGAGCAATTTGCCTTCCTGTCTCCCGAACTGATATACTTTAAAAAGGTAAAATTTACTTTTAAAAGGTAGAATGTATGTTAGAAGGTAAAATGTCTCACTAAGCAGGAGAGAAAAGCTGTAAAAAGGTTGCAAGGCCTTGTGAAACAGGACACACTGTATAAACAATACATGCCTTGCTAATTAAAGTACCCTTGAAGAATAGAGGGAACATCCCTACACAGAAAGCACCAAAACCGGCTTAAAACCAGACAGCTGCTGGAAGAGGCCCAAAGTCAACGAAGATTTGCAGTAACTGGGGGAAACATAAAGGCGGCAGTGGGAGATCACGACCACCGACTCAATTAGAGACTGAACAGAACTACCTCACCCACTGTACAGGAACATGTGCACATCAATTAAAGGACATTTTCGCTTTAAATGAAAGCGAGACACTGTACTAACCCACAGAAATTGTTAAGATAAGGTACTAACCAATAATTGTAATTAAGGGTGTGTATTTCTGTGTCTTGAACCATATAAATATTCCAAAGAGTTTGTAGGCCGGTGCACTAGCTTTGTGGATTACCACCTAGCACCCATCTCTGCGCAGAAATGATTTAAATAAATACCTCTGCTCTGTGTGTACATTAGCGTCTTGCACACCGGGTAAATGACCCCACTTTGGGACAACACAACCACTCTGTTGATTCAACTCCAAATACTCATAACACAACCAGTCCTCACCCTGAGCAGACAGACATTACGAATGCACCATAGTCATGAGTTCTTGGGGAGTAGACCAACTGGTGTCACCACCGTTAAATGCAGGTGTCGTTGTCTCACATGTGAAGGTATTTTTGGGTCGTGTTCCTCCACACCATGAGAGACAAGGCTATTACATGTAGCTGTTCTCAATGCAAGCACGATCGCAATGACACTATGCGTCGATGTGACTATTTATACATGCAAAGCCCAGCACGTCATAGGCTCTGGCATTACCAAAATGCTCTCCAGCACCCGAGACTCACTGCTATTTCCCTTCTCCCTGTAAACATTCCCCAACACTCCACTTACCACCTCGCCTCTTCACGCCTCAGTAGTAGAAATTCATTTCTTCTGGGAAGAGGCACATCACTCTTGGGAAAACAAAGCCTTCCCCTCTGGGGAGACAGCTGAAGATCTCATTAAAACGGATACCAAAGTTATGACTAATTTAAAACCACACATCACCATTATGCAATTAAAACAACGAGACTATTAGAAGGCACAAAGTTATAACCTGGTGACTGTTGTTGTACACGTGGAGCAAGGTAGGTGAGCAGTTAGGGCTTCCCTGAGGGAAAGGAGGGGCAGGAACTTGAATTTAAAGGATGTGTTGGCAGCACACACAAACACAGAGGTCAGGCTATATTACTCATTGTCAGCTTCACAGTAAAACAGATGCTTTGTTGCAGGACCAAAACATCCATTTTGCTTTGAGGCATAGGATACCTATAAGTGAGTTTATCCTCCTAGAAGAAAGGGAGAGGAAGAAGTAATTTTCTTAAGGCACATATCCTTTGAATACCGAGAAACACGAATTTCTTCATACCACAAAAAGCAGGCATGGAAAGCAAGCTGCGTTCCCTTTTTAAACGCAAGAGTTACTGGAGAGAAGATCCGTAACAAAAACATGGTTGGTTTACTTGTTCTTAAACAAATGTAAGGCAATGGTATGCATCCTGCTAAACAACTCTGTGGCAATCAATAACATCAATCACGTGAAGATGCTGGAGCAAAGGGAAACTCCTTTCAAGCCAATCAAGTCCTTCCTTTTGGGCTAGGCCCACAGGTTGATGCTGAGTTGTAAAGGTTTTTGCAGGGTTCATGTCTATTGATGAATTCCTCTGTGGTACTGGGAGACATTTTGAAATAACTCATGCTCTAGTACCAGTGAGACAGCACGTATATAACATGCCCAGTGAAGTCCAAAAGGATTCTGGGACCAGAAGCCCCGAAGACGTTTAAGGATTCTGTGAAGACATATCACTAATTAGACCTCGAGAAGAGAAATACTATTTTGAAATTCTCCAAGTCAAAAGAGGATCACTGGAAGAACATGGTGCAAAATGCATGACCATTTGCATTTACGTTACTGGATTACGTTTTGTTAAATCTCCCACTGATGCCCCTGTCCTGCAGAAATCTCGACAAACAAGATTCAGATAGCTAAACATAAACATTCAGTGTCTTTGTGGATGCTCACAAGGTGTCCTACTTACTCTGCAGCTGCTGCCCAAGAAGAAGGTAGATCAACCCATGCCCAAGCTGTACTGGGTAGAGATTTAGCAAGGAACGTTACAAATAAACAGATCTAGAGCCAAAATACTATGCACCAGACTTGTGCATGTAGTTCCTTGTAGTCAATGAGCAACTATAGCATGGTCTGCTTCTCTATCCCAAGAGTTATCCTGCTGAGAAGGCCAGGAAACTCCTGTAGGACACATAGCTTGTTTTTCCCTCTTAGTATTTTTAGTATCAGAACAAAAAAGTTGCTGAATTATTTTTTGAGATAATAAAAAGATGCAGAGTGTTTAACAAGGAGAAAAAAAAGAAAAAATCACAATATCCTAAATCAACCAGATCTCTTTCACTTCTCTGCTTACAAAAGCCAAATTTATACACACTACATACCATGTGCATGGAAATAAGATCCACATGATAAATTGCAGAGATATGATACACTGAATTTGTCACCTGTCCTATCCTACCTACCCACTCCCAGGAAGCAAGGAACACCTCCAGCAGTCCATGCAAATGTTCGCAACCTTTTTGCTTTGGGATTTATTGTTGTTTTTCTTTTTTCAAACCAGCCTGCCAGAGAAGCGTTTCCTTCTTTCATACGGGGAAATTACAAAATTGTATTCTAAGAGCAGAGAAGGTTGCAGTTGTCTGAAGTGATGGCCGTTAGGAGAAGTACTGAGCAAAAAATTGACCGAACTAGGGCTGCAAGACTAATTCAGCCTTTTACAGTCGGAAGGGCCCAACTTCTGTATCAATATTCTTGACAGCATCTTTGACTCCGCAGGATCAGAGGACCAGCAGAAGGGCAGACAGAGGGGAACACCACACTGAAGCAAGCACGTTTGGTACCAGCAGGTACAGCCCCTCGGGCCAAAGGTGACAAGTATCAAGGGGAAGCATCAAGGAGAGGTGCTCTAGGGCTGCTTAACTAGGAATAGGATGCAGGAAGCTTCAAAATAATGACTGCCACGACCCTCTCTGGGTGGGAAAAGCTATTCTGCAAGAGATTCATGTGCAGCAGCAGTAGTGTGAGCTCTGTAAAAAAATTCTGGGTATGTAGCCTTCACCCTTACTATGCTCTGGTCCTCATCCGTTCATCGCTACTACCTTACAGCAATCACATCACCGGTCCTGGCTAGATGGTCATTCACCAAGAGAATTCTTGGTTGGTTCACCAAGAGAAGTCACATCACAACATGTTTACCAACTGCTGGCTTGATTTAATGCTCCACCTCCTCTTATGCCTGAGAATTACTCAGCTTGACCCAAATCCCCACTGGTTTTTGCTCTGTGTGGCACGGTGCTTGGGAAGGGAAATCCCAGGACGCTGAGAGCTTGCAGCACGGCACAGCATCGCTCACGTCCGACCCGTACGCTGTGTCTACGCTAAAAGCATCGCAGCACCATGGGCATGCAATGAAGGCAGAGATAGCTCAAGCAGGTACACCAGGGCTGGTGAAAGACCCTGCCTTGAGAATAGCTGTTCTTCAGGAGTTAAAGCAAGAAAGCACAGCTGAAAACAACTCCTAAGCGTATCAAAAGATGAAAGGGAGAGGCTTTGAAGAGTAAAGGCAATGTTTACCCAGCTCTGCCTGCAATGAGGCAACAAGGGAAAACCAGAAAACTGAAACTCTGAGATAGGATCTAGGCGATATTTCACGAAACACAGCAACACAGTGTTGTGATGCTGCTCCAGCTTTCTACTGAGCTACCCCTGACTGACTGTACCATAAACATATGTTGAAAGAAAAAAAAAAAAAAAAGACAAAAAAGGGCAAGAAAACCCCAAACAAAAACCCCACCAAACCTCTATCATTCCAAGAAATTACTATCCTTTTCAAATATAAAAAATATTGCAGCAGATTCTATCGCAAAGCAGCTAATTTTAGGAAAGAGCATATGCAAGCTGGCAACTGCTGTTTTGCAACGGTATAGAAGCACAAATCCTTCGTTCCAGTAGCTCAGCTGATAACACGCAGTTAAAACTACACAGACATAAATGAAAGAGGAACCATGATACCAATATATTTTACAATGGATTTGCCACTTATATGAACATTTGGAGGTACTTGATTAAGCTATTTCCGTCTATGTTCACAAATAGCGTCTTGTTTTCTATTTCATTAGTTCTCTGGGACGAAGGACTGCCTTCTTGCCTATATTCACACAGCTTCTACCACGGGGCACAAGTAACTGGATGAGGCTTCTAGGTGCCACAGGCTTTTAATTAGACTATGCCATTGGACAAATTATGTTGTTAGTACCTTAGCAGTAATATTTTCAGAACGTTTTTCTCCTTTAAAAAAAAATTACTTGAATGTAATTATTTTGCAAATAAAATTTAAAATCATAGTAATGTATAATAAAGCTCACATGTATTGTAAGCCCTTAGAAGTATATGAACACAGGCATGGCGCACCAATGCAAGTTCTTTAAATTGAAATTCATTAAAAGGTAAATACTTCTTAGATTAAAACATACATGATAAACCTCTGGATTTCAAGTCAAGCATTATAAACATAGTGTAACACCCTAGGCTGAAGTAGGCATGAATTTTATTTTGATTTCTACACAAAGAAGACATCAGTATTCCCATTTTTCTAAAGGAAGCCCAGTTTGCATCATTCAGGAAAGCTCTGCCTTGCATTACTTTTAGTTTCAGTTTTCCCTAGCACAAATAGGAAGCCTATCTTCTCCACTTGAGCCATTTCCTGTCAATGTGAGAAGCAGAATGGGAAATGAAAACTCAAGCCACCGTTTTCCTTGGGCAACGGGCGACTGTGGGCATGTGCCAGGTGGGACCCTCAAAGGCACCTGAGCTGGCCACACCGTGATCCTCAGCGGCCTGGCTCCTCACCTCCGTCTGCCTTTACCTTTTCACCCTGTTTGCAGAATTAGGCAATATTTACCGAAAATTGCCACATCCTCAAAGGAATGGGCTGTGAGAACACCCAGCCCATGGCGCTGATCCAGCGGCGACTGTATGTCTCTACGGGGCGATCCCAGCGGGTGGGTGGGAGATAAGAAGCAAACACGGGCGTTTGGAGGAAGAGCGCAGGCAGCTGCCCGTGCGCCTCTGCCTAATCCCATTGTACAGCCCAAGGCAAAGCCAACAACTCAATCACTGGAGCTTCTTTGGTTTATAAATAGGTTAAGTTTTAGGTCCACACTGTGTTTTCAGAGGCTTTCTTCATACGTACCCCAAAACGCTCAGGCCGCTTAATTTAAATAACACACAGAATTTAAAAATAATAATAAGGCAGCCTCCCGGCTAACCAAAAAGGTACAACAAATATGATGTATTTAATATAAAATTATGCCATTATATACATTATATGATATGCATTCTGTATTTATATATTATTACACACAACAATATGCGTGATTATATAATGTATGTGGGCAATAATATGATGTATATACATGCAGAGCTTTTGCACACCCATATAAAAGGCATAGTTGCCCAAGGTGATGGACTCGCTTCAGCAAAACAAAAAAAGCCCGGGCTCAAAACAAGCTTAATAATTATTTAAACCAAAGTTTCTTTCTGCCCGGTGTTAACCATTACTAAGAGCAGCCACTTACACCGCTGTAAATCACAGCGGAGCGCTACAGCCAGCGACCGGCGGGGAACAAACGCGCTTTACGGGACAGGGAGGAACCCAGCCCGGCTGGTGCCGGCAGCCCTGCAATAAGGCTGGCTGCCCGTACCCGGGCTTTCCAAGCCGCTGCCTAAACCCCGGGTTCTTTTAACGAGCTCAGCCAGCGCCTCACCGTCACCCGGAGGAAGGCGGCTCCTACGCCCACCCCACCCCGCCGCGCCGCCGTTCGCAGCTACGGATACACGCACACGGT
>VYXH01004344.1:286-15309 GCA_013397275.1 Burhinus bistriatus | reverse complement strand
CCGGCCGGCCCCGCCCCCGCCGAACCGAGCACACGTACATCCCCCCTGCCCCTGCGGCCGCGGCCCCACTCACCGGCCGCCGCCGCCGCGCACCAGCCCCGCTCACTGCCCGCCGCCCGCCGCCGCCGTGCACAGCCCCGCTCACCGCCCGCNATTTTACCTAAATCACATCTTTGATTGCTAGATGTTAAAGTTCCAAGAGGCATTTGCAATACAGGATTAATATTGTGTGTCAGCGCTTGGAGATCATTTTACAAATAGTATGGTAACTTTATACCATGTCTCTGGAACCTCAGATTCTTTGATTTAGGAATCTGGCCTCTGAAAAGGAGCTTAATGAGCTCAGAGAAATAATTTATCTGTGAGAACCCTTCCCTCTTGCTGCTGAGGCTGTTCTTTGTGTGCTGCAATTGTTTTAAGAGGAATAAATAAAAGCACCTTAGGAAATATCTGCTAAAGAGAGTGGAAGGAAAAGAGTTCATTTTCTGTTACAACAAGAAGTAGTAAGGATTACTGCATCTGAAGAGCTTGAATGATCTTTACCCATCTGTGTACCCATAACGAATCACCAAAGAATCTGAGGAACTTCTATTTTAAAAAGGAGAAATCATTTGAATACTATTATACATATTTACTTCATTTCTTAATCCTGAAAAGCCTAGACTCTTTTCTTTTCTTAGTCTTTTAATGTAAACTATGGGCTGATTTTTCCCATAAGATATTAAAATACGAAGCAAGTTCTGCGATAAAAATTCTGCTAAAAGAAAATAATTATTATTAATTTGTCTTGAGTACCCCAAAACTTTCATCTGGTAAGACCTCTTAAGCAAAACACTACAGACACCTGTAGAGATCAACATGAACAACAATTTATTCATAACAACACAGTAACAGAGAATTACAGGAGTGTCACATGAGGTGTCTACATCAGCCTTTTTTCCAAAATATTTGCCACTTTTGGTAATGGTTCAGCATCGCTGGCAGTGGCGACCCAGTGTGAGTGCAGACAGGGCTCCAAGCAGCTGCTGGCATCTGTCCTGCAAAGTTGCATAGAAACTGGTTTTGTGGCAGGATGGTGAAAGCACCGAGGCTGGACATCACCTTTTTTGCCATTACTGTCAGACGCCGTGCTGAGCAGCAGCTCTCAGCAGCCACCCCGTCCGAAAAATGATTCGCAAAGAAAGGCCAGCATAGAAAAAAACAGAGTGAGAAAGGAAGAATGAGGCTAACCGGCAATTAAATAGTTCTCAGCGGGATTGCTAATATAAACTTGTTTTCAGAAATCAGATCTCTAACATAATAAAAATTATTATCAATGAGATTTATAAATCTCTCTTAGTTATCTCTGCATAAATGTGAAATCATGCTACCCCCAAGCCACACAATTTTGCCAGCAAAAAATCATTATCAGATACAGTTAAATTTAGCAAACAGAGGCTGTAGAGGCAAGTGCTTTTAATGAAAAAGCAAAGAACAACTATGGCAGGGGACAATTTTTTCTTTCAGAGAAGGTCTGTTCAAACTTCCAAACTGCTTGTTTATAGGATTTCAACTCTTAATTTCTTTTCCAGGCTTCTTTTTGTTCTGTCCCACTTCAGTGTCCTATTGAATTACCTCCTTCCATAAAGATATGGTCTGCAAATATTTTCCAGGGAAGAATGGAGGCTGGAAAGCATCAGACTTTACTAAGATGACTGTTTGAGGTGAGCAGCAGAACAAACATGTGAATGATGCTCCTATATGAATAGGAAGGAAGAAAAGTTCTATAGGAAAGCTTGCCTCAAAAGGACTGGATGGCAATCATCACAGCATCCACATTTCGAGGTTCTGAAGTGGAAGATCTGTCTGAGACCTCCTTGATGAATTTCCTCAAAAGGATGGTGTTTTTTTTTCCATAGCCTAGTTTAGTCAGTGCACACAGTCTTTGCTAGTTTAGGCAAATTTTTCCTAATCTTAGTCATCTTAATTGATGTTTCCTATTTTGTGGTCTGTTCTCCATTTATTCATGGACGATGGGGGCCGTATGCTCCAACTCCTTTCCCTTCTTCCTTCTGCCAGCAAAACAAGCTCTCAGTTTGCATGGAGCTATATACCACTCTCTGGTGAGAGATCCAGAGGAACCTGTCGGTTACTGCTCAGAGCACCTACCACTGGACCTAATGGAAATAGCTATCAGCTCAACAGCAAAACTCAGGATTATTGCAGCTGCTAAATAAAAAAATATAAAATATAGCATCCTAGGAAAACAACAGGAAAGACTAAGGAAGCAGAAGGAAAATAGGGAGGGGAAAAAGACCAAAGGACTGGAAAAAGGGGATTAATATAGCGAGGAAAAGGCTAGAAATAGTGGGCAAGGGGGAGTTTTACAAAACTGGTGTTGCCAATTTAGTTCTGTTGTCGGTTGAGAATTTGCATAGAGGAAATTCCTGTGCATTTTCTGTGAAGTTCTCATGCTATTTTTGTCCAGCTTTTTTCATGCTAGCGGCACTGTGTCCTGACATGATGCCCAAGAATGCATTTTCATTAACGATTTTTGTGAGCCTTTCTCGGGGTGCAGCTGTAGTGCTGGTATGAACGATGGGCCCTGCTGCTGGCGTTGGCTGACCCGCTGGTCTGAGGTGACTTCTTCATCTACACCAAGAGCTTGGCTCTCAATGCTGTGATAAATGAATTGCTCTTCAGGGAGTTATTGAAGACTAAGGTATTTTCTCCATGTTTCAGCCAAAAAAAAAGAGGTCTTTATTCCACAACAGCTCGCTCTTAATATTTCCACTGCAATAAATTATTTTTCTGCTATTATGACATCAGTTCGACTTACTTCAGATTAAATCTGCCACAGCTATGGCCATCCATTTACTTGGAAGGGCAAACTCAACTGGGCATCTACGTTAGCATTTTGTTTCAGATCCAGATCATTTTGTGGAGCAGCTGCAGAAGACACAGAAGAAAGGTTTCACCTGAAATGTAACCAGAAAGCTGCACTCCAACCACTGATGGAGCCAGCCTGGAACAAACCCTCCAGGGCACGCAGAGGGTGAAGGTTAGGTCCTCCACACAAGCTGGTTTGCACTGCTGAGCTTTTCCTATTGCATCCCACTCCATGCTAACATAGACATACCCTAAGTCGTAGAGTGATTAAAATGCTGGTTCTGTTACCGCATGTTTATAATCCCTCAAGTATTTCATTAGACTGGAATAAAGCTCTGCACCCAGAAAATGCTACAGGACTATCTGGATCCCAACTGCTTGATCACGTCATGAAAAGTTTCAGATATAAAGGAAGATTCTTAGATTAGCAAGGTACGCTTCTTCAAACCAGAGTTAAAGAACAAACACACATGGTGTATTTTGGGCACAAAATAAAAATAAAAATGTTTTTAAAACTCTCCTATAATTCCCTTTTTGAAGCTAAAGAGGGGAGGAAATGATGCAGCATTAGGCTGGGGTGGGATTCCTAGGCATTACTCTTAGGAAGCACCAATAAAAAAATGACGAGTTGCTTCACTGATTGCAGTTCTAAAAGGTGCTCAGTGCTTTCACATTGTGGAAGGTGTAAGGATTAAGAAAAGAGTGAGAAGAAGAAAGGAAGGAACTCTGCAAATATTTCCCCTTACTGGCTTGTGTCTGTGGTGGAAAAAACCAATTGTCCCTCAACCATGTTGTCACATCGTATTGGGTAAGCAGTGATTTCTTTGTAGCTTGTTTGCAATACAGCACGGAATCAACATGTTTGCTGATGTCCTGCTAATAATTTTTATCCCTTTTCCAGGTATGTATAATGATAAGCAGTTGAATATATTTAAATACTCCTACCTGCAAGTAGGACATTCCCTCCACCAGCTTGGACAGGTGTTCTGATATCTAAAATTGCTGGAGGAACGAAACCGTTGGCTTTGATTTCTCTGTTTGTGTGAGCATGGCTAATGGAGAAGTTTTGGTTAGAACAGGCAAGTTGTCCGTACACTGGACATTTTAGTGCCATGAATGTAGTAGCTTTAAACTTGATTTTGCAAGTGCTGTGCTCTCATATTCAGTAGTGTCTGCGAAGTTTGCAGTCTCAAAGGTGCCTGGCTTAGAAAAACAAAGTCTGCTCAAGCAAAATTGGGTCAGACTGTGGGAGGGAGAGGATTACTTGGATTTGCATGTAATATAAAAAAGAACTGTTTATTTTCTTTCTTTTTTTTTTTTCCCCCTATAAGTACTTCCAGTTTTCTGTATTACATCTAATCTGAAGACAAGCTAAAATTGAAGGCTTTGATGTTCCTAGCATGAAGAGGAAGAAAGTTATCAATTGAGAAGAAAAGAACTATTAATGAAATCTCTACACCATCTTTTCAACTTGAGCAGAAGCCAAATGTCTTATTAAAAACTGAAAACCATCAGAAAAAGCTAAGATCCATTACCATCCTCAGTGTTGCAGAGAGCTGTCTGGCCAACCTGCAAGGCTTGCATAATATTCTGCAGTAAAAATAAGCAAGAATGATATAAATAGGAATATTTTTAAAAGGACCCCTCCTTTACACATTTGATAGAAGCAAAGGATTACAGACTTTCTTTTCCCTTCTGCCCTTTAACTTTGTTTCTTACAAGGTCTTTGTTGTTTCCTCCCTTTATTTCTAGGCAATTTTTGTTCTGTTTAGTTTTGTTTCTTTAGGTCAGATTTAAGAAAATAACATAGAGTCACAATGTTTATTTGCACAGATCCAAATTAAAATCTGCACCAAGGGCAAATGCTAGAGTAATAAAATATAAAGGCCTCCAATTTTGCTTGATACTTATGATTATTTCAGAGAAGATAGCAGTAGTGTAAAGCAGTGGTTGACTGGAAGATCCTCAGATGCTGTTTTTCTATCTGCAGTTTCTTACTGGTTTTGTGCTGGTTTCCTGCAAAATATTAGACCAGAACAATATTGTTTTTGAAGGGGATTCCAGCTGAGTCTTTATTTCCATATCTCCCAGTTTCCTCTCCTATTTCTGGCCCTTTGTACTGGGATGCAAGCCACAAAGGGCAAGGAGCTGGCTGCCCTATTCTTCCTGCCTGCACCAGGGGCTTACCAGTCCCTCAGCTCTCTGTAGTCGAGGCAGATACAAACATCTCCTTCAGACAATTCAGATTGCCTTGGATTTGTCCTCTGAAAACACCTGTGCCTCCCGTGTCTGGAAAGGCAGCCAAGGACAATTCTATACTTTGAGCAGAAGGAGTCTGGGTCAGACTGGCTGTAAAACGGTAGTTTTTTCTTTTGGCTTGCAGAAGCTTGGCCGTGAGCTGGGATTTGGTTAGCACAGAAAATGTGTGTGTCGTATGAAAGGCAGTATCTCTGTGGACTGCTGTCTACTCCCCACCCTTGTCCTGATACATTCACAAAAAAATGTGGATTAAGAAGACTTGCAATATTCTTAGTCCAAATATTCTCAATTCGTAAGTACCTTCACTGTATTAGTCTTCTGTTTTTTCTTCTGATGCAAAGAAACCCATGATAAATTCTCATGTGCCATTTATTCCATATCTGGGGAAGAAAACATGAAAAAATTGACCATTCTTTATAACCTTTAGAGGTAGCCTTGCTTTAAGCAGGTTGTACATGTGTGCTTCCAAATGAGCATCTGTTTCCTTCAGCAAACTACCCCACAGGTCTCACCATGCTCCTGAAGCCTCAGGAACTTGCCTCTTCTGCCAACGGTACCCCGAGCCCGAGGGGTGGGTGGGTCTGACACAGTGAGGTGACTTCTGCAGTTGACTTCTAGGCAGTGTCTGTGCAATGACTTGCCAAGGTAACTTTTTATTGCCCTTGAGCAGAAGGAAGTTAGAGTTCCAGCAAGGGGGAACGAGGGATGAGTGATAAAGAGGCTTTTGGACTGGTCCTCTTTATCTGAGATGAGCATGGCTGGGAGGGGTTAAGTTGGTGGTGAATATTTTAAAAGAACCACAGAATCACAGAATGGTAGGGATTGGAAGGGACTTTCGGAGCTCATCTAGTTCAACCCCCCTGCCAAAACAGGTTCGCCTAGAGCAGCTTGGAGAGGAACGCATCCAGGCGCGTTTTGAGTATCTCCAGAGAAGGAGACTCCACTACCTCTCTGGGCAGCCTGTTCCAGTGCTCTGTTGCCCTCAAAGTAAAGAAGTTTTTCCTCATGTTGAGACGGAATTTCCTGTGTTCCAGCTTGTGCCCATTGCCCCTTGTCCTGTTGCTGGACACCACTGAAAAGAGTCTGGCCCCATCCTCTCGACACCAGCCCTTTAGATATTTATAACCATAGACAAGATCCCCTCTCAGTCTTTCCTTCTTCAGGCTAAAGAGACCCAGATCTCTCAGGCTTTCCTCATAAGAGAGGTGCTCCATTCCCTTGATCATCTTTGTAGCCCTCTGCTGGACTCTCTCCAGTAGTTTCCTGTCCTTCTTGAACTGGGGGGACCAGAACTGGACACAGTACTCCAGATGTGGCCTCACCAGGGCAGAGTAGAGGGGGAAGATGACATCCCTCAACCTACTGGCAAGAAGCTGCAGCAAGGTGGCTACCAATGAATTCAGAAGATCAAGAACAGCAGGGATGTAATTAGAAGAAGCAAGTTTGGAAAGACCAAGATTTACTGGGTGTGGCAGTGCTGACAGCAGTTGTGTTACTGGGGAAGGGACCCCTTTTCCTGAGAGCTGGAGAGCATGTGTGTGCTCATTTTAGCTACACTGAACGAACAATTCCCATCGGTACTTTGACAGCAAAGGGTCAGGGCTTATGCGTGTGCCGAAGATGTGGGAGCTGAACAAGTTTCAGTGACTCTGCTGTTGGTTCATGTATATGCCATATCATACAATCTCATTCAGCAGGAAACAAGAAAGAGTTAAGCTAAATATTATGACCTTGCTTTCCCAGTGCTCTGATATCCCACCTGTGGGTGGCTCCCAGCTGGCCAAGGAGGGATGGGAACTTGCTCCTTCACAGGGTTTCTCCTGCCATTACCCTCCCTTGGCCCTGTGGCCTGGTTACATGCAGGGTTTGTGCTGGTCTAAGTGCTGTTTAGGGGGGTAATCTTTTACCAGAATAAATATACCAGTACAATTCCTAGTACTAATGTATTATGCTGATTTAAAGCTATCATACATTAGTATAACTTACCCTCTTCCTTAGCACAGGCATAAGCTTATCTATATGCCCTCCTAATGCCAGTTTAATTAATTCTTTGACAAGGCTTTATTATTTTACATGCACCTGCATGGTTAGAATGGTACTACTCTCATGTGGCAGTATGACTCCCATACATAGACAACCTCTAGTACAGCATTTAACATGTCAATGGCTGTCACTTTTAATTTTATCGATATCTCATTGCTGCAAATCTGGAGAGGGACTTTTTACAAGGGCATGTAGTGATAGGACGAGGGGTAATGGCTTCAAACTGGAAGAGGGTAAATTTAAATTAGATCTCAGGAAGAAATTTTTCACTATGAGAGTGGTGAAGCACTGGAACAGGTTGCCCAGGGAAGCTGTGGAGGCCCCATCCCTGGAAGTGTTCAAGGCCAGGTTGGATGAGGCTTTGAGCAATCTGGTCTAGTGGGAGGTGTTCTTGCCCATGGCAAGGGGGTTGGAAGTAGATGATCTTTAAAGTTCCTTCCAACCTAAACCATTCTATGATTCTGTGATATGAAATAAATTTTACAAGTACACATGGATGAAGTCTACTGAACCAGCTGGCTTGTTAAACAGAGGAGACGGGCAAGCAAAACTATCTGTTGTTCAGTATTCCCTCTTGATGCTGTATTTTAGGGGGTCTTGGTTAGTTCTTTCAATAGTAAGCCAAGTGGATCAGATACCTCCTACTGCCTGGCACAGCTACATCAGACAGGCTTTGCCCTCTCTGTTGCTCATGTATTCTGCCTCTTTTAGAAGACTGTATTGTTGCCTTAAAGGCATTACAGTGAAAAAATGGTGCTATTTTTTTCAGACTCATTCTAAAGTCTACATGTCCAGTCATGTGCATGTAATATTTAAACTTATAATATAAATTACACCATATGCACTAGTATATTTGAAACAGCTTCTTGATTGTCTCATAAACATCTGCAAGGCCATTTATGGCCACAGAAACACGTCATAGGGAGTGAGTGGTGCTGGACTATTGTTGCTTCTTTGCAGTTGGCAGCCTGGGCTTTGTGAGCCTACATTTGTGAGTTGCAGCAATAGCTCAGCACCACATGCAGCTTCTGGCTAACTATTACCTCATCATGAAGCCATGCAATCTATTGTTCCATTTCCTTCGTTTTGTACATTTACAATGAAGGAGTAGTGCACTTTAGATTGATCTGTATAAGATCGTTACTGTGAAACAATCAGAAGTGCAGAATTCAAAGCCCCGCAGCTACGGCGTACTAGTTCCTCAAGTAGATGCTCTTATTTTCCATGATGGATGCCTTTGTTTGCTTTCAACATACTTCACTTCTCATGTGTATTAAGCTAAACCACACAAATGCATACTTATTGCAAAAAAGTGTTCCCTTGGGGAGCTGTTGCAGACCAGGTACTCTGCAGTAGCTGTTCTGAGCTGTTTCCTGCGTAGACAAGTCCTATGGTGCAGATCATTGCTTTGTCTGCCCTTAATGACTTCATGTGAGGTTTATTCGTTGTATGACATGGCCAGAAAAGCTAAGGCCGAGGACTATCTGAAGTGTGTGTTACTTAATTAGACATGCTTTCAGGCATTTGAGTGACTCTTTATTTTCTACCAGTGGCTTGATGCTCTCTTTCTGATTCCAAATTCTAAACCATTTGGGTTTGTTTTTTAATTACCTTGCAATAACCAGTGCTGGATACTACTGTAACTCCTGTGGTGGGAAGAGTGGTAAGAATTTCTTAGTTCCATTTTTACAAAACTCTTTGGTCTGACCTTAGGATTTGTTGGTACAACAATATTCCTAGGGAGGTTTGTAATGCCTCTGGTCTTAGCTCAGTTTGTGATGTGAGACTCTACCATGTGCTTGCTGTGATTTCAGATGAGTGTTTCCATGCTGTATTGTGCTGTGCTCCCTCACTTCATTAGCACAGTTAAGCAAGAAACCAGAAGTCTTTTTGCAAGAATTTATTTATTGTCTCAGAAAGTTTTAGTGTTTTCTCAATAAAATAAAATAATTTTAAAAAAGCATTTTGCCCCTGTGCATTGAGAGCACAGTAGCTGGGCTTGCTGGTGCAGTTATACAGATTATACTCTGCTTAAAGATACGTTGTGTAATATGTGGGGAACAGTTAGAATTGAGATTTCAAGGGAGTACGTAAGCAACTCTCCCTTACCTGTAGCTCTCACCTGCCTTTTCAGAGCATGTTGTCTTTCATATCTGCAAGAGTCCAGGCCTGGATGTACCGACCTCCACTCAGACCAGTCTCGGCAACTACAGATTTCAGTTCTCACTAAGTACAGGAAAGATGCATGCAAATTTTAAGTTAGAGCCTGCTGAGTTGTCTTAATAGTGAGATAAGACTGGGTCAGACACAAAAAGATGAAGTCAGTTCCATTTTTGTGCTTATTCAAAATAGACACAGGCAGTGAGCAGTCTGCAGCAGCTGTAATTGAGCAGCTTCAGATGGCAAGTAGTACGGAGGATGACAAGGAAGAGCAAGTGACCTTCAATAGTTTGAACTTCAGTTCTCCACTAACAGAGGATCTACAAACTTAATCTCTTAAGTTTGTAACTCTGTCTTGGAAATCTACTCCAGTGCTGATGGATTTAGGTACATACATTGTCCTCTACTAATTCAAGCTTTAGTATTGCCTTAAACATCAGTTTTGCCTTTGAAAAGCACTGCCTTTCAAATCAAATCACCGCTTTTTCAAAATACAGCATCTCTATTTTGAGAGCAGTTAATACTCACCATGGGAAAGAGTGAGGGACTAGGAATCGAGCCTGTGATGGCATCAGTGTTGTAGGTTTCTTGCAATCATGTAAAGAAAAGCAAAACGCTCCATGTCTGTTCTTTCCACCTAACATCCCTCGTATACACTGTAATCATTCTATCCGTATGGTAAAGTGCTCTCATTTATTTGCATTGTTTTTCTTCAGCCACTCTGCTGCATCCTCACATCGTCAGCCTTGCATCAGCAAGTAAGCTCTGTGAGTCTAGTCCAGCATTTACTGATGTTACTGCAAAAGGAACAGGAACGTTTCAGCAGGTGCTGCTTCAAGGGCTATTTTAGCACAACAGCTTTCTTGGAAAGACGGTGATTTATCAATGCGTAATCTTTTAACCAATTTGAAATATCTGCATTTTGCAGAGGCAACGTTTCCAACTGGTGAGGAAGTTTCCCAAATCTATGTTTACCAGCATTTGCTGTGGTTCTTCTGTTGCTCTGGCACATATGCACAGCAAGCAAACTGTGCACATCATTATGTACAGCTAGTCTGCGGTCATCCACATCTGCTCCCTACTGCTATTCCACAGCTGTCCTGGATGAAGTTTAACAGCTTCTGCCTCCTGTCCAAATGTTCA
Organism: Burhinus bistriatus; assembly: GCA_013397275.1. NCBI lineage: Eukaryota > Metazoa > Chordata > Aves > Charadriiformes > Burhinidae > Burhinus > Burhinus bistriatus. The sequence goes on along the minus strand of VYXH01004344.1, from coordinate 4,836 downwards.
GTAAAACCACTTGGAAGCCAAGGAAGCAAAGAGCAAGTTGGATCTTTAGGACATCACACCACCACCAGTGTGACTAGCAGCCATGAAATCACAAGCAGGAAGGTAACCATGACTGTCCCAAAATCAGCTTGAGAAGATGCTCTTTTTCATCAGAACTATCGGCAGCTTAAGAAAGTCCTTTACAATATCTTTGGTAAGGGATTTTAATATTCTAATTAATGTTATCTTACATATCTATTCAAGTTTAAACTTTTTAAACTTTATCATTTAGTCGTTCATCCTAAAAATACATTTGCAAACTTTGGCATGGATCTTATGTGTCTGCCATATGACAAAGAAAACCGAAGTCTTTTTATTCAAACTTTGAATCATATTTAAGCAGTTAATATTGAAGACTTACATTACTCCCTTTATTCCCCAGGTCCACTTACTTCCCTCTAAATGAACACAACATCCTCTTAATGGAGGCACTGATCTGCATGACAGCAGCTCCGACTGCTGATCTATTGGCAGGAAATAGATTAGTCACTAAAAAGCAACGACCACAATTAGATTCCTGAAGGAGATATCAATGTCTGGAACCATCTTGAGGGAAGCTGCTGTTCACCTCTGAAATTCTTTGGCCACTGCTCGCCATTCCATTCTTGGGACTAGCTTATCCCAAGTGGAGCATCACGAGGAGATGGCCATACAGGAACAGCTGCTTTCATGATCCCTCTTTTCCAATGCTGTCCATGTTATGTCCACCTTCCAGCTCTTCAAAGTCATCCACCAAGATGATGGCCAATACATCTGAAGAACTATGCAGTATTAGTGGTTTTCAGAAAGATGGTGCGCTTTGAAAACGGCGCCTAGAGTGTTAGCAGCAAATTCATTGTGGAGCACTGAACATGGAAAAACGGTCCATTGTTAATTTGACCTCAATCCTTAGTATTCTGGTAGGTTGTAAACTGCATCCTATGGGGCAGTCAAAAGGTATATGATTGCAGCATAGCACAGTGACTATGAATTCTTTGCAGTTATGTGGGAAAAACCAAACCTCATCCCCCTCCAGCGCATCAGCGCCTTTCTGAAAGGGGAGGAAGAGACTGCAGCAATCTGCTGCTAAAACACAACAGCCTGGGCTCCCCTGAGCCGTGAAACTCTCGGAAGAGCCAAGGGGAGGATGGCACCAGGGTGACTGACCCCCTGCAAGACCAAGACGCCGTTCGCACCATGCACGACCAGGTGTGCGTGGGGATCTCCTGCGGCTGCCCATGGTTTTCTCCTGGTGGGTGCCCGGGCAGCCCGTGCGGGTACAGCCACTCCACCTGCTGGGGGCTGACCGGGCTGGGTGCAGGCGACTGCATGACTGCCAGGCTGGAGTGCCATCTACTGAATCACCACCACCGTTGCCTATGGCAATTCGGTTAGGGTTTGTAGATTTAGCCACAGCATTTGAAATAAAAGCAGGTACACGTGAGATATTTTAATTATGTGTTGTATCTAACACCACGTTTAAATGCTTTAACGTAGCAACTATGTCTTCAACTACCCTTGAAGGAGTAAAACCAGCCGTACGTTAACAATTCATTCAAAAAAGACAGATTTAACTAGGTTTTTTTTCTAAATTGAGCGGATAGCATACATTTTCTAAGCAGTGATGCACAGAATACTGACAGGCATGGCACCTGTGGGTCTGTGACAATTAAAGGAAACAGCAGAATTTCAAAGGGAAGCCCATGAATCTACCATGTTTTATTCTTTAAAAGTAAAATCTTTAAGTGCCTCCACCTGGATAATTACTACTATGATTATTAACACTGGAAGGACACAAGCATTTCTCAGGTGACTGGAAGCGTGCTGCCTGCACGCTGTTTCAGCTGGCTTTTGGTCAACAGAAACATTGCATCTTGTCCAGGCTACTTGTGGTGCTCAGTGATGGAAGGAGTAAATGCGTTTCCAGTTCTTAACCTTCCTAACACAGCATTTTGCATTTCTGGGAAAACCAAAGTCATAATTCATTGCCTGCCTTTTGATTGGTATTTTAAAATGTGGGGGGAAGAAGTTTAAGCACCCTTTGAATTTCAGACAATGGAATTAAAAAAGAAATTTAGCAGTCTCGTGTTGTCCAAGTTGTCGAAACGTATTGGTTTCTTTATAGTAGTCTCCGTAACTGTATTTGTCTTGATTTGTGTAATTCTCTTGGCTTCTTTTTAAATGGATTGTCCACAAAAATGAGATCTATTTTTAGCTTGCTGACCATAGAGTGTGCACACTAAGGAGAAATTCTTATTGCCCATGGGAGAGCAAAAGACAATACAAATCAATATCGTAGTAGTAAGTGTTAGTGTTGCCTGTAGCTGAGAACTGCCTTTATGTATTTCTTAGTATTCCTCTGTTTTATTTGGATTTAACTGTAGTCATCTAGTTTAAACTAGCTTTTGTCATTAAGTGAAGAGAAAAACACTGACTTGCTAGCATCAGTTACAGAATATTTGGAAATTCGCAACTTAGTCTATGAGGACAGACATCACTGAGAATTGTATTGAAAATCAAACTTTGTAATGCCTGATTTTGTAAGGAAGCAAGTCCTCTTTATTCACCTTCACATACATCTCAGGTGTAGTATTTTTTTCCTTAAATTTCCTCATCTGTATAGTTGCACTGACCTATTTCTGTGTCGGGTTTTATATTGCAGTTAGAGCAATGGGATGGTTGCCAAATACAAAATCCTGATTTCAGAGAGACACATTTACTAGAAATCAACCATGAGCTTATCAAAATCAAGAAATGTTCACCAATAGCATCCAAAACTTTAGATTAATCAGATACAACAGATGAAATCATACAGAATAATCAGAAATGCTGCTCAGTAAAAGCCAGTGATGCTCCTGCAACAATCGCAGAATGTCTGTGACAACGAGGTGAGATGCTGTTTCTCCCTCGAATGTCTGATTTTACTGCCTTAACAGGATTTATGGCTTAGTACAATAACTGGAGTATGGAGTTTAAAGGTTCAGCATATAAGGTGATTGCTTTCCTGGTGAAAAACTTCTCCTTTCTAGTTTTACAGGTATATGTCTCTTTATTTCGATTATCAAATAAATGGAAAGTAACTGAAAACCCAGACTGTGACTCTGCTCATATAATCCAAACCAAATTACTTAATAAAAGTACTATTCCTTAGTTATGAAAGATGCTTCCTTTATGTAACTACAATTTCACCAGTATATAGTTTTCTGAAATATTAAGACTTAATGCCTATCTGCTGAGTTTTTTTGGTTTCAGGTCAATTGTTTCAAATCATGATAAACAATCCAGTGAACACTAAGCCCTGAATTAGAGTGCACTGATCTGTGGGGTCTGGTAGGATCATTAGACCTCACTTAATTCATTATACCAGCTCCTTTGATGTGGAGATGTAGAACTGGTGTGCAACTCTATATGCAAAACTATTCAGTACCTGGAAAAATTACGGAGAAGGTCATGCTGGATGCTATTGAAAGACATTTAAAGAACAACGCAATCATCAGGCACAGCCAACATGGGTTCACAAAGGGAAAGTCCTGTTTAACTAATTTGTTATGCTTCTATGATAAGGTCACCCGCGTAGTGAGTGAAGGGATGTGGTGGATATAGGTTTTCTGGGTTTTAGTAAGGCTTTTGGTACCATCCCTTATAGCATCCTTCTGGACACATTGTCTAACCGTGGGATGAGCAGGTTCATGGTGCACTGGTGAAGAACTGGCTGAAGGGCAGAGCTCAAAGGGTTGTAGTGAACGGGGCTACATCTGGCTGGTGACCAGTCACCAGCTGTGCTCCTCAAGGCTCAATTCTAGGGCCAGTTCTGTTCAATCTTTTTATCAATGATCTGGATGCAGGAATTGAATGCACCATTAGCAAGTTTGCTGATGATACTAAATGGGGAGGTGCTGTTGACTGTCTTGAGGGACAAGAGGTCTTGCAGAGGGATCTAGATAGATTGGAGCGTTGGTCAATCATCAATGGCATGAAATTGAACAAGACCAAATGCTGAATTCTGCACCTGGAGTGGAGTAAGGTCAGGCAGAAGTATAAATTGGGAGAGGAGGGGCTGGAAAGCAGCCCTGCAGAAATCGATCTGGGGGCACTGGTTGTCAGCAGGCGCAATAGGAGTCAGCAGTGTGCCCTGGCAGCCAAGAGGGCAAACCGCATCCTGGGGTGCATCAACCACAGCATAACCAGACAGTCAAAAGACATGATTATCCCACTGTATTCAGAGTTGGTGCGGCCTCATCTGGAGTACTGTGTGCAGTTCTGGGCCCCGCAATTTGAGAAGGTTGTGAAGGTCCTTGAATGCGTCCAGAGGAGGGCAACAAAGCTGGTGAAAGGCCTGGAAGGCATGTCTTATAAGGAGCTGCTGAGGACACTGGGTTTGTCTAGTTTGGAGAGAAGGAGGCTGAGGGGTTACCGCATTCCTCTCCACAGCTTCCTGAGGAGGGGAAGTGGAGAGGGAGCTGCTGATCTCTTCTCCAGCAAAAGGACATGTGGGAATGGTTCAAAGCTGCACCAGGGGAAGTCTCGACTGG
>VYXH01004341.1:11977-31353 GCA_013397275.1 Burhinus bistriatus | reverse complement strand
AAAAAAAAAAAAAATCTGCTCTTAACCTAGAGTATGAAGCTGAATAAAACCAATGGACTGTTTGCAGAGCTTCATTTCATTACTAGTACACAGAGGACCTTAGAATGGAAGTGGTCTGAGCACTATTATGTTTTGGATTGATAGTATAAGTCCTGGTAGATGAATTATTGATTGGTTTGCTGTGTTGATAGAATAAATACTTTTTTTTTTGGTCTTTGGAGTGAACGGACAGCTGAGGCAAAAAGCATTTTTTGGAAGATTTTATAGAAGGTTTATTAACAGTAGTTTCTTGCTGGATTCCGGGTGGAAATCTTTCAATTCTCTTTGGGTTTCCTATGAAATTGTTCTTTCCTATAGTAAGCAAATAGTGTCTCTCAAGTATATAAATGATGCTAGAATTGTCAAGCTGAGTGAGCAACTAAAAATAATGAATTGCAAAGAATTCAAAGTATGCATCTGGCTATTAGGGCTATACCCACACTTTTCTGATATCATCCTTACTTGAAAAACGTCTCTCGCTTTCTTCACTTGCTGTGCAGATGGCCATACAAAAGATTGCTCTTTGAAGAAAGAATGAAACATCACTAGGCATAATAGCTAAAAGCACAGAATGCACTTAACTCTGTCCTTCTCAATCTCAAAATCTCTCATGTGGATTTAGAAGCAGCTCTTATAATGATGTATCTTTTGACAAAATGGTATCCTTGTAAAAATGAAATGAAAGCCTTTTAAGAATTTGTGAGAACAATATTTGTTTCATGCTGCACTCATGGCTCTTGCATTATAGATTCTGATTTTTCCAGAGTTGTCTGTCTGTTCTTGCAGTACTTCATGTATGAAATTTTCTTGGAGAGACAGAAGGTTCTCAAGTACTAATAGATCCTGTAGCCCTTAAGACCCCTAAGACATATACTTTGCAAATGCAACATTTATTTCTTTAGGCAAATGGAGTAATGTGTGGGGTTTCTGGCTTGTTTTTGTTGGGGTTTTTTTTGGTTTCGGGGTTGTTGGTTTGTTGGGGTTTTTTTGTGTGTTTTTGGTGTTTTTTTTTGTTTTAAAAAAAAAAGCTTAGGATTTTTTTTTCTTTTTTCCCCCCTCGAGCATTTTGGGAGATTAACTTTGAAAATTCAGTTGACTCCTCCTTTCAAAACTTTTTAACATACAAACAGGAATAATAAAGATTAAGTACTGCAACCCTGATAGTATCCCACTTTTTAAAAAATGTTCGATGCTATTGGAATATTGATGAAAACATCTGAACTTGTGGAAAACTAGGGTCAGGTACCATAGCGCAGAATCACCAGAGGAAAGCATACGTAAATATGTGCAGGTACCCACTGTGTCATCAGACCCTTTTAAGGATGATGGTTACTCGTCCTTTTTTTTGAAACTTCTTTTCCTATCTGTATGTGTTGTGATTTATTGGTAGCATCACTGTACCTGTTATTCTGGATATAGTCCGTTAATTTATTTTGTCTCAGCATCACTCCTGGAATACATACTGTATATCTGCATTGCATATAAACATTCAGTTTAAAAAAACACTTTGATCTTTCTCATAACTGTGAAGGCTTGAATTCAGACCTTTGAGTTTCTGGGTTTTTGCTACGGCTCAGGAATTGGTTGTGAAACTGTAGTGAGGTCTGTGGGTCCTGCTTTGACCTGAGGTGTTGATGAAGATAGAATTCTGTAAGACAGGTAGTCTGTTTTAAAGACTGAATCTTGCTGTATTCAAATCTCAGAAAGTTAGAGCTGTCGTGGTAACATAGTAAGTGATCCTTACCAGAATAGGGATGAAAATGTTTGCAGAGCAAGTGTGTGCAAAATCGAATGGGTCTGCCTTACTATCTTTGTGGGGTATGGATAATTTTTTGTTTGTTCGGATTTCTTTGCTTTTGTCTTTTGTTTATACAGTGTTTCATGTATTCTATTAGCGATAACGTCTATGATAAAATGCATGGCTGAATCCTCCTTGCATAATGGGACAGCTACTGGAAGAGCTGTTAAATATAAAGAATTAATCTGTAAGGCTTTAACTACCTGTCCCAAAGATCTCTCTCAGGGATTTCTCCAGTTGTTGAGCATAATGAGCACAGAACATCATTAACTTTAAAGATACTTATGTATAGAACAGGATCCTGGCTCTCCGTAAACGTATGACATTTGCGGGTTTTCTTCCTCTCTTGTAAGTCTGTCCTGACCCTGTTGAAGGCTTGTCTTCATATGAAAATTAATAGGATTTCCTTTCCTTCCCTTCTCTTCTTTCCTCTTTCTCAGTTTTCCTTCTCCTTATTCTAGTGTCGTGTACTTGGATTGCTTTTCTTTTATCTTCTGTTTCCTCCCTTCACCAAATTTCACTTGTACCCACGTGGTTAAAAAGACTGTAGTTGCAGCAGGATGCCTACTCAGGTTATAGCATGATTAATGTGAAAGTTTAATATTAAAAGGGGAAGACTTAAAAGAAAGAAAAAAATGTTAAGCTACCAGAAAAAAATGTACAAAACCTTGATGTTTAACATGTTGTAGAATGCCATGCACATTGCATTGAAGAGTACTGCTCGCAAAAGAATAATAATAACAGTAATCTAAGTAAGATTTTAACAATTCTAGGACAAATTTCTAGTTGATGAAAAAATGCTTTCCTTTTGACTTCAGTGTACATTCTCACAGCTCTCTGCGCTTCCCACTGTATCGTAACAGGGCTCAAAAACCTTGAGTTAAGCCATTTTTCTTTCCTTTCAGAAAATAACAGAGGAGAGAATTGTGTTCCTGGTCAAGACAGCTCTAGAGCTGCATATGAGGAAATACTAGATCTGAATTGTTCTTATTGCAGTTATGAAAAGGCATCAGTGCAGTAAATAATTCTATTGTGCAGCAAAGGCAACTAAAGGAGAGTAAACATTTGGGTGTGATGTTGAATCTGATTTCCATAGTTTATTTAACAAGGCTACCTGCTTTTAGAGCAGAAGAGCAGGAACTTGTGGCAATTATAAGGTGAGTAGCAATTTGAGTTTCCATGCCTTTCTCAGGTGTTTGTACCTTGGGCTTATAGCTTGAAGCAGTTAATGTATTTGCAAAAGCTAGAAGGAATACTGCATACATTTGAATGTTCAGCAAACATTTGTCCTTTATTTTAGGCAGGCTCACAGGTGTCAGTAAACTTTTAAGGCACCAAATGTGCTGGTTCACTGAAAGCAATGTCTCCTCGGTGTGAACACAGCTGTACCGGCTGGCTTCTTGACTGCTGGGAAATAAGTTCCTGAGAAGGTTGAGTCGTCCTAACAGAAGGCAGAGAAAACCTCGCGGTATTTGAAGGACCTAGTTCTCTCTTTCTGTGTGAAACATAGCTAGCATCATCTTTGCAGTACAAGGGAGGAGAGAATTGGACAACCTTCCTGTGAGAACTTCAAGGTCCATGCTGACAGGGTTTGAGAGCATTGTATGAAAAAATCCTATTATCTGGTGGCAGAGTAATGGTATAGCCAGGGAGTAGGGCTCAAGTCTACTCCTAATCTGTTTGGGGTGTTGGCAAATATGAGAATGAAAGGAAGATGAAATTGATCTGATTTCATCATCACTGAGGACAGCAGTGGTAGCCAGGATAGCTTGTTGATTTCAAGTAAACTGCATGGTGTTGAGTTAAAAGCCCCTAAAGACTGTGGAACCACATAAGTTTATTTATGAAACTCAAGTAATTTGAAGAGGTTTTGGGTGTTTGTTTCACATGGGGCCTTTGTTCTCCCTTTCACCTACAGGCCCTCCATTCATATTTTGAAGTTATACCAGGCTTGTACTGCCAACTTCAGTCATATGTGATTGCGGTGTAGTAGGTTTCCCCCTGTCCCCTCTTTTCAAATAAGGAAATAAGGTAACTACTCTTCACATTGGAAGTGTGTTGTTGAGTAATAGCAATGAGGGCATTTTATTAAAATGTAAAACTGTCCTAAATTGCTCTCTCAGCAAAACACTGTTCTTCAAACAAAATGGATTTATGGTTCTTGTTTTATGAAGTATTAAAAAATGCAGTCTACTGATATATTTGAATTGGAAGAAATAGGCTCAAAGATCTGGTTAGTTTAAGCATTTTTTTGGAACTGAAGTTATGTAAGAAGGGGCAGTTGGTCACTTCTCTGTTACTCTCCTCCTTCTGGGAGTGCACCCAAAAAGTCAATAAATGCAGACTCGTATAGATTGGAGCAGGTAGTGTTCTAAGGTTACGGCGTTCGGATCCAATGCTTTGCTCCTAATTCTTTTTCTTCTATCCCACCTGCAGAGTGTTGCCCCCCCACCTAAAAAAAGTTACATACTGAAGAGCCATAAATTGAGGAATTTGATAAATAATTTAATCTCCTATATCAGCTAAGATCATTATCTCTTCTGTATATTCAGGTTGTGGAATGCAGCTTGGGGATTTGAATTGCTCAGGGCATTCCTCAAAAATATATCCAAACACTAAGCACAGGACTGGAGTTACAGCTCAGCTGAGCTGGAGTAGATAGTAGTTCAACAGACTGCAGTACTGTGGTGCAAAAAACAGTATTTCCTTTGTGTCTGGATTATCATAATAATGTTAGAACATAAAGGATGTTGATACTGATTTAGCATGGAGACAAATCTTTTCTTAATCTGCATGATAAAAACAAATGTTGCAGTAACTTCTAAGAGACAGGCAGTTCCTGGCAGACACTAGAAAGAATTATGGCTATATTGATCAAGTTAGTTGCATGATTTTATTTTTTTTTTTTCCCTTTCTGAGGTGGAGGTGGTGGTTCCTCTCATAGAAGAAGATTTCTGAGATCTGCTAATGTGTGCAACAGTGATGCTGCCAGGAAATAGTTCTCTAAAAATGCAATCTCTTAAGGCAACCGAAGGCTTCACTGCAAGCAGGTTTTTGCTAATCTACAAGTCAGTAGGCATCAATGCTGTTCAGTGATTTGAGCTCATGACTGTTAAAGTTTTAAAAGAAGAGCTTTGACGTCTTACTGAAGCTTGCAAAATGCCAGTGCTGGTTGCTTAACGCAGATTATTTCTATAAGCTACTCAAAATCCTAGACTTCATTGGTAGTGCAGATACTTTATGTGATCTTGCGAAGCCACAATCCATCATATTTGAGAAGTCGTGGTGATCCGGTGAAGTTCCTGCTGACTGGAAAAGGGGAAACATAACCCCCATTTTTAAAAAGGGTAAAAAAGAAGACCTGGGGAACTACAGGCCGTTCAGTCTCAACTCTCTGCCCGGCAAGATCACGGAGCAGATCCTCCTGGAAACTGTGCTAAGGCACATGGAAACTAAGGTGGTGATTGGTGGCAGCCAGTGTAGCTTCACTAAAAGCAAATTGTACCTGACAAATTTGGTGGCCTTCTGCGACGAGGTTACAGCGTTGGTGGATAAGGGGAGAGCAACAGATGTCATCTACCTGGACTTGTGCAAGGCATTTGACACTGTCCTGCACGACATCCTTGTCTCTAAATTGGAGAGACATGGATTTGACTGATGGACCACTTGGTGGATGAGGAACTGGCTGGACTGTTGCACTCAGAGTTGCAGTCAATGGCTCAATGTGCGAGTGGTGTTCCTCAGGGGTTGGTACTGGGACCAGTACTATTTAACATCTTTGTTGGTGACATGGATGTTGGGACTGAGTGCACCCTCAGCAAGTTTGCCGATGATACCAAGTTGTGTGGAGCGGTTGACACACTGGAGGGAAGGGATACCATCCAGAGGGACCTGGACAGGCTTGAGACATGGGCCTGTGCAAACCTCATGAAGTTCAACAAGGCCAAGTTGCAGGGTTATGCACGTGGGTCGGGGCAATCCCATGCACAAATACAGGCTGGGTGGAGAATGGATTTAGAGCAGCCCTGAGGAGAAGGACTTGGGTGTGTTGGTGGATGAGAAGCTCAACATGAGCCAGCAATATGCGTTCGCAGCCCAGAAGGCAAACCGCATCCTGGGCTGCATCAAAAGAAGCATGGGCAGCAGGTCAAGGGAGGTGATTCTGCCCCTCTACTCCGCTCCTGTGAGACCCCAACTGGAGTACTGCATCCAGCTCTAAGGCCCCAACATAAGAAGGACATGGACCTGTTCGAAGGGATCCAGAGGAGGGCCACGAAGACGATCAGAGGACTAGAGCAGCTCTGCTATGAGGACAGTCTGAGAGAGTTGGGGTTGTTCAGCCTGGAGAAGAGAAGGCTGCTCTAAGGGAGTTCTTATAGCAACCTTCCAGTATCTGAAAGGGGCCTACAAGAAAGCTGGAGAGGGACTTTTTCCAAGGGCATGTAGTGATAGGACGAGGAGTAATGGCTTCAAACTGGAAGAGGGTAGATTTAGATTAGATCTCAGGAAGAAATTTTTCACTCTGAGGGTGGTGAGGCACTGGAACAGGTTGCCCATGGTAGTTATGGATGCTCCATCCCTGGAAGTGTTCAAAGCCAGGTTGGATGGGGCTTTGAGCAGTTTGGTCTAGTGGGAGGTGTCCTTGCCCATGGCAGGGGGGTTTGGAACTAGATGATCTTTAAGGTCCCTTCCAACCTAAACCATTCTGTGATTCTGGAAACAGAAAGGATCCTCTCTTCTGCATTTTTTTCTGTATCCTAGTTTTAGAGTAACTAAAGAAGGTCCATTTGCCTATGTTTTTCCACCAGTGGCCACAGGAATGCTCCTAGATTTTTCCAATTTGGCAAAACAAGTTTATGAAAGTAATCAAAGAAAGGCCATTTTGAAATACAGCAGGAGGAGAAAGGGAGTCTTCCCCTGTGGATATCATCACTATGCCCAAGTGAGAACAGCTTGCAAGTCTTTCCTTTGCATACGTGTTTTTTTTTTTTTTTTTTTCCCCCCCCCCTTTTTTTTTTCTTGTTGGTTTAATAGCGTGGTTATACTGGAGACAAACCATGTAACCCCTCTGTCATCACATGTGGAAATGCTGTCTTGGAATTAAAAATGGGAAGAGGGAAACTTACATGGCACAGCAGAAAGATACTAATTATGAAGCTGAGCTTCCAAATCTAGTGTTTCATTTCAGTATGTTTTCAGTTTCCAGCTGTTTATTTACTTGGAACAGAGTTACTACTAATTACTGAAGTTCACAATATCTTTTGCTTCTTTGGCTTAAAAGAAAAGGTGTGCTCTCTGCTCACAGATGAACTTTTTGCTTTGTGTGATTAGGCTAGAAGGTAGTAACTGATGCCTTGCTTTTTAATTAATTTCCTTTGCTGTTCTTCAAGGTAACTAATTCAGATACTCAGTAATTCATAAGAAACTGAAAGGAAGTTACATGGAATATTACATGGCTGTTTTGTTTTTTTTCCACAATGCTTGGTAAGCATGTTTCATCATCCCAGAAATTCTACACAATCTAAGCCTAACAACTTTGGAAAAGAAGGAAAACTGGTGGCTGTTTCTGTCTGGAGCTTGATTGTTATGGGGCAGAAACCTTGTAACTGAAGGAATGCATTGAATATGAGTTGACATGTTCTGTTTTTCATTTGTTTTCAGCTGTCACTGGAGAGTGGCAGGATTCATTTAGTGCTTCACCTAACCTCTCTTTATGAATGTGCTCTGACCACGTCTCTGGTCTCCTCCTTTCGGATGCTTTATGGCTTTCATTGTGGACTTACAGTTTAGTGAAAATGACAACTTCAGTATAAATGACAGTTTTCAAATCCACTTTCATATAGACATTTAAGAATTTTGTCTGATGTCTTCTAGCTTGCTCTTGCACTGCTTTTAATGCATTTGTGGGATCTGTTTAGCAGTCGGAAAGGTGTCTGTCTTACAACATTTCGCAGCATCACCATTTATAGTTCATACAGTGTGCCATCTACTGCTTCCTGCCATTCTGCTGAGCTGTTCTAGCACAGATGCATTGTGACCTATGAGTCTGTTGCATACCTTTATCCTATGCATAAGCACTGCAGTTACCTCATGCTTATGTGTCACAAGTATGGGTGTGAACGCGGTGTGTAATGCAGAATGTTAATATACCAGATGAATGCTCGGCAGAGTGATGTAATTAAGTGTGATGCAAACAGGACATGTATCTGTCAGACATGGAATCATGGAATTTTCAGAGTTGGAAGGGACCTCTAGAGATCATCTTGTCCAACTCCCCTCCTAATGCAGGAATGCCTAGAGCACATTACTCAGGACTGCATCCAGGTGGGTCTTGAAAAATCTCCAGAGAAGGGGACTCCACAACCTCCCTGGGCAGCCTGTTCCACTGCTCTGTCGCCCTAACTATAAAGAAATTTTTTTCCTTGTGTTTGAATGGAACTTCCTATGTTCCAACTTGTGCCTGTAACCCCTCGTCCTGTCACTGGGAACCACTGAAAAGAGTCTGCCTCCATCCTCCTTCAACCCACCCTTTAGATACTTAGAAGCAAGAATAAGGTCTCCCCTCAGCCTTCTCTTCTCCAGGCTAGAGAGTCCCAGCTCTCTCAGCCTTTCCTCATAAGGGAGGTGCTCCAATCCCCCAGTCATCTTTGTTGCCCTACGCTGGACTCTCTCCAGTAGTTCCCTGTCCTGCTCGAGCTGGGGAGCCCAGAACTGGACACAGTATTCCAGTTGTGGCCTCACCAGTGCGGAGTAGAGGGGGAGAATGACCTCCCTTGACCTACTGGCCACACTCTTCCCTATGCTGTATGTTCTGTAATGAGTACAAGTAAATGATAGTCTTTTGGAAGGACAGATGTCTAGCGTTTTGATCCATCAAATGCCAGATGACGATTATCAAATACTAAATAGAAAGCTCTTAATTTTTTTGTTTTAAATGTGGTTTTAGAAGACTGAGATCTGTATTTCTTCTAATGCTGTTCAAACTAATTTTACATTGACACATGGACAATAGTTTCTGGTTTTAAAGCGCCAGATTCCTAGTTTTATTACTACTTTTTAAGATACAGATGCACTTGGTGGAGACAACTTGGTGGTGTTTGTGAGTTTGAACTATTATGTAGAAGCAGCTGAGGCTTGAGTGGTGTAAATGACATTAGTAGTAAGTAGGATAAAAGACTATTAAAACAAGCCAAGGAATAGCTTGTTCCCATTTTTTGTCTAATATGCATGAAGTGATGGGTTCTCTTTGGTTTAGACAGATTCAGGCATGGCATTTCCTGGTTTCATCTCCTGGAGGAAAAAAATACCTCTGGAAGGAGTTTACCTTGGGGTGGCATTAAAAGCAGCTTAGAGAAATACTAGTGTTAAATGTGTGCTGGAGCTGTCTCCAGGAGGAACTGGATCTTTTGAAATGCTTTCCAGGCCTATTTTCCAAGTTTCAATATGAATCGAACTTATTTCAGAACAAGAACTTCCCCAGTCTGTAGTCCTGTCCACAGAAATAAGTTGATCAGTTGTTTTTGGTGGTGTTCTATTATCAGTAATTCTTAACTGGTAGTGTGCCTGGCAATGGTGCTAGTTTATTTATGTTTTACTACTGTTTTCTCTTTCAAATCTCAAGATGTTGCCTCTTTATGCAACAGAGAAGGCTGAGAAGAATCACTTTTGTTTTATCAGTAAGTGGGTATAACAGTACTTGTTTGCAATGGGCGATTATGCTCTTCATTTCATACATCCACTGACCAAAAGGTGGAAGAAAACCTGTGGGAAACAATGAGAAATTCACCAAGCATTATCATGAAATATGACCTCAAAATTTCGCGTAACTGTTCAGGGAGAAGTTGCAGTCTCTTATTTTATATATAGCCAGCATTTTGACAGGTAGAATTGATTAAATTATTAAGGTTTGTAGCCAATGTCTTATTGGTAGTAACATATACTAGTGAACTGTGAAATGGTTTTAACTCTTTCTGAACAACTGCACAAGTTGCTCAAAAATCTAATCTAAAATGTTAATTTTTCTGTTTCACTTACACAATAACAATGCTAGCTATTTGAACTTTTTTCTTTCTGTTCAGACATACTTACAGGTTCAAGGATTTATCTCTTTTTTAATTTCTTCAAGTTTATTGATGTCTTTAAGTTTATGGACTAGAGTCTCCCTGACGTTCAGAAGACTACCCAGTGCTGACCTGTATTGAAAGGGAACCATATTGAGCTACGGAGCAAGACCATTTTGTGCGTAATTCTCCTTTCTGGCCAGCTCCCTTTATCTTCTCACTAGAACGGCATTATGCCCCCAGAATGTTCATAAATATTTATAAGGATCAGTTGCAGTCTGAGCAGTTACTTCTATTATGCATGAACCATTGTGTTTGAATAGGAAGGAATTTTTATTGACAGTGGTATGATGTGTTTAGCTCTGTAATTATCTTACTGTTGTTAAAGTGTCGTCTTGACTTACAGTGGAAGAACTGGCAAGGCTTGGCAGGTCCTTTGCCTCCTGTCTAATTTGGATTTCTTGCCAGTGTCACCGAACCACTTTTTTAATGTGCTCTGATTAGACTAGAATTGCTTGTATCGTTTTTCTTTCTCAGTAAATCGCAGCTCAGTTTGTCAAAAGGACTAACTATGTTCTTGTGATGCTGGTGAGTGTTTCGAAGAACATCATTAGTCACTTAGGCTCTGCCTACAGGAGGCATGGTGACTAAGGGAGACCGTGTAGCCTTTCTAGGTCAAAGTCAAATCGGGCTGCTGCTGTCGTTCTGCGAAAGTTTCGCAGCCCTCCCTCTGAAGATGTCCATGTGCAGTTCTGAAGTCCTTGTTGCCCTTGCTAACCACAAATAAGCAGAAAGTTTTTGGTTCTGTGGTATTGCTTTCAGATGCGTGCTATCTTCCTTCCTGCTGCTGAGCTGGGCAGTCTCTTGCATTTGAAAAAGAAAAATAGCTCAGGCTGGCTAGTGCTGCTGAATCGGAGATACTGCTGTGTACAAGCAATGGTTAGGTGTTTCTGTTACCTTCCCTGTGCCTCCCTGCTCTCATGGGTTGGCTGTCCTTCACTGGTAGCTTCCACAGTAATCTGTCTTGTGCCCTGCAATCCATTACTTAAAACCTTCTAAAAGCAAGTACAAATCAATTTTGTTTGCTTGACTCTTTTGTTTTTCCCTTTCCCTGTCACAATGAGACTTGGAATAACTGTGTGATTGCAAAAGGCTTGAGACAGTGCAGGCTTTGGATCCTGCTTGCTGCTTAGTACATTTACCAAAGCTGTTGCTGATGTACATCATCCTTGTGCAAATAGTTGCTGATGGCTTTGAGTTGCTCTTTTATTTCTTGGCTTGGTTAAACCTGGCCGCCTGCCCATGTGCTGGTGGCTCCCTGTGGTCGGGGCACCAGGAGCGGTGGGGGCTGCCCTGGGGCTTGCAGCAAGGGCTGGGGGGTAGCCCCAGCCCAGGGCATTGGGCACCTCCCTGGGGATGAGGACAAGCCAAGGCTAGGCCAGGAGATCAGCCTGCCGGCAGGTACGGGGCAGGATCAGGCCTGTTGAGGGGAACTGTGGTCAGATGGGGATGTAGGGACGGGCTGAGGCCGGGCCAGTGGGTGGGCCTGGCTTGGCAGGGCCCATGGCCAGGCAGGGCTGTGGCTCTGGGAGCTGGCAGTGGGTCCTGCTGTGGTGTTGCTGGGGCAGGGGCTGACAACCCTGGGGCCCTGGGCCGTGGGCAGGGTCACGGGAGCCCCACAGGGCCGACATGGCATCCTGTGCCATAGTCAGGGTGCGGGGAGGCCCGGAGGGCTGGGCAGGGCCGGTGCAGCCTGTCAGGGTCCTGACAAAACCTATACAAAATTTTAGCTGTAAAATTAAAATGACTAATTGAACTGTTTAAAATGCCTATTTAAATATGAGGGTCTTTACATGAAAAGAGTAAAAGACTGCAGAAGCACCAGTGGCTGACAGATGTGCAGAAGGCTGGACTGAGGATATTTTCTAGCGCAGAAAGATCATGAACATGTTGTCAATCTTTTCTGACAATACAAAAGATAGCTTTTTAAAAATTTGACTAGCTATGTCTTTGACGTGCTTATTGTAAATTTCTATGACAATAAAAGGTGCTGTACAATTTTAGTATTTCTACTCATGTATCAGTGCTGATACTTTCAATGTACAATTTTCTTTTTTGGTCAGAGTGAATGTTATGGAAATAACAGCTTGTAATCACTTGTTTGCCATGTCTTCTTGCAGAATTGTAGTCTACATTTAAACCTTGGCTGAGAAAAGAGGATTATTTCCAATATTCCATTCTTCATCTATGCCTTTTCTTTATGCTAAATAAGAATTAGTATGTGAAGAACTTTGTTCATGTAATTGATGTGCCAAAGATCATATGGTTTACAGCAACAACGAAAAGTCTGAGAGTTTTTCCATGCAAATTTTACTTTATATGGCATAAGATGACTTGTTCTTTAGCGTTGGTTGTACAGAAATAAATCAAGTTAGTAGTGCTATATATTTATCTTAGTATGGGTGCTATGTAAAGCAAGTGGTTTTATGAGAGTACTTTCCCTGATGTACCACAACTGCCTATTACACTTGGGAGACATTTGCTTGCTGATTTACTTTATTTAAGGTAGACAGAAAGTGGCATAATTCTAATATTGCTTTTTGTAGCTCTGAGACTAGATTAATTTAAAATTTATTGGGAAGAATGCAGTGGGAACGTGCCAAAATCCATTCTCTAAACTCAGTTCTCTGGCTATCAGCAGTGACCAGCTGATGGACATGCTGGTGTATTCAACTTGTTATGATATAACTGACTGATAGCTGTTGCATTCTGTACTTTTGTAGCATTGTCAGGTAGCTGGCAATGCTATTAGTAGACCTGAATTCAACAGTTGCATGTTGATTGCTTTACTGCAAAAGTAGAAAATCAAGGATGGTAGTGAGGTGGTGATTATAGTGGGTTTTTTTTGGTTTTGTATTTTTCATATCAAAATAAGCATACAGTTTACTAAGAAACTGGTTACATGCATCATACAGTGGTACTAAACTCTTAAATCACCAGCTCAAGTTACATCTGTTTCTCAGAGTTATTAGTCTTAGTTTGGGCTACATCTGTAGCTCAGATGAGTAAAGGCATACATTTGTTGGTTAATTGCCGTAGGGTTTTTCCAGGTTGTTAACATTTCAGCTGCATGGATACGTGTCTCTTCTTGCATTTGGTAGGAAAGCTGTGAGAAAGATCTTTCTTCTGCAGTGTTGAACAATATCTAGGGCATTGAATAAAGACCAGAGATCCTCTTAAATGCTAGAGAAATGTAATATATTGGAGCATAAATTAAATAATTTGAAGTGAGGATTTTCTGATGGTTTGTAGATGGTTTCCAGTCCCATGGATTTCACTAAGGTATGGGTACTTAGCCTTCATTAATGTTTTGAAGTGCCAGGTTTTCTTCACTGGAATGAAAATTAGATACACCTGAGAGTAGGGTTACAAAAGAAACTGGAGAGGAAGGAGGAAGTATTATGTTAGAAAACAATGAGCCATGTGCAAAGGAGGATATGGTGATGACAGAGGGTGGGGGAGGAGAACACAAGTGTGCATCATGAGTAAATTTATCTCTGTCAAACTGATTGATACTGGAATTCTGTGCATTTTAGGGGTAGACAAAAATATTTCATTTACAGAGGCAGGAGGCAAACATCATGTAGGGGTTAATTCTCTTAAGTTAGCATAACTCCACTGGTGTTATTCCAGTGTGTAATGAGAAAGACAGTAGTTTTTTAAAACAGTCTAACAAGTTTTTCTAAAGGAAAACACTCTTTTGAGGTTTGGTGTAAGACTCAACAATGCTGAAAGTTATTCCTTTCAATTTTATTATCTGCTAATAAACTGTACTTGGGCCATAGTTTAATTTTATGTCACAAGATACAAATAGTATCACGTTTTGCTGCATAAGACCTACAGAAGTAAACTTGAAAGCCACAAACCTGAATATTTAGAAGTTACACATTTTTACAGATCATAACTGGGAAATTAAATCTTTACGGGCAAGGTAGTGTTTTCTTTTTCCAAAATAAATTGTTCAAGCATTGGCAGCATCCACTGCCATTTCAGTTTTAACACAATAGTATTTAGAAAAGGATAAGGCAGGAACATGACTATCATGCTTTATCTTCTGCACACAAATTGAAGCCTGATGTTTTTATGAGCGAGACATACTGAAGGAATTAATTCATCATAAACAAAGCATCTGTTTCCCCAGCAATTTTTTTGCGGGGATCCGAATGAGTCATGGATTTGGGAACTGTGCTGGTCTCAGCGCAATGAGATCACCAGAACACTTAAGGATTTTCGCTGTGCTTTCCAAAATAAAAAATTATATTGTGAACTCAGTAAAACTTACCTTCTTTTTACACTTGCACATGGCCTCTTACTTTTGAGCCTTTATGATACTAGGAGCTCTCTTCCAGGAGAACAGTTACCTTTTCTTCCTCATTAAACAGATTGAAGGGACTTGGACAAAATTTTCTGTGCTAGGAGAAGTAAGAATCTGAATGCAATGAGAAGGAATGAAGAATATGATAAAAGTGGTGAGGAACAGCATGTTGTTGCCAGTTCAGTTTTGACATAAATTTATAATAGGTAAATACTATCATTGAGGGAAAAAGTAGTATAGAAATGTTTTGAAGAAAATCAGATTTTAAACACAAAGTACTTGAAAAGCAGTATTATGGCTCTAGTAAATGGAAAATAGTTGTTGAAAATGAAGCTGTTCTCTTCTGCAGTTGCTTTTTCTGAGGTTTTATTTGTGAAGCATTAGTGTATTTGTCTAGTTGAGTTATGTTTTATTTACAAAAAGAAATTGAGGTGACTCAATACTTCATTCTTTCTAAATTTTGTAGATGTAGTAGGTTTTGAAATACTGACTAGTGACGATATTGTGTAACTGTATTCTCCAGATTTAGTGCTGTCATTCATAAGGTCAGAACAGCAACTATTTTGTTGGCAGAAGTGTACCCAGTTGGGCTAGCATAATCACCTTGCACTTAAGCTTTCCTTTTAGGTACTTTATTAAATCTCTAAATTTGATTTATATGGAAACTGATCCAGTCCCTTAAAAGAATCTTAATTTATCATGTACCTCAGCTGCTGGATCCCACATACTTCCTGAGATCTCTTGTTACCACAGTGGTCAGTGGCCCTGTCTCTGGGTCTCTTGCATATGTTCCCACATTCACATTCTCTATCTGACAATCTTATTAAGCAGTGGGAATCTGCACTTCAGCTATTAGTCATAGGCCCATCCATGGTCTTATTTTCCCCTTGGGTCTGATTTTCTGTGGGAATTTTAATTTTCAAAATTTCTTTTATTTACATTATGTGTTAGAGATAGCTGCACGTGAATTGAGGAAGGAGGCTTATCATAAGCGACCATTAGGGCACAAGAGTCTACCACTGAACTGCTTCCCGTATCTTTGAGTCACCTCCTTGTCTAGCTAGCCTCTGGCATAGTTGGTAAAGCCCAAGCCTGGATTTCACCGCACCTTAACCCGCTCTCGTTAATATGACCTTTGTGGAGCACCTTCAGTGCTTCTGAGTGGAGGCTTGGTCTCCATTAGCACCCAGGTTTCTGCAGTAAAAGAAACAAGCAATTCAACTCCTGAAGCAATAGCTTGGTTTTATTTAGGCACTGCAGGTTTAAAAAAATAAAATAATTCTTAGGCTCTGAAAGTCAAGGGTTTGTCATTTTATAAGTTAAGTTCAGTGTTGGAGAAGGAACAGCTTTTCCCCAGGTATCCTTTCAGATACCTGAAACCTAGTCAGGGATGGTGCCACCGCCTTCCACAGGCCCATTTTATCTCCGTTGCCAGAGAAGAATGAAGTGTCTCTCCTTCCTGGCTGGGCTGGGATCTTTTGCAACTGGTGTGTTTTGCTCAAGTCCTTAGGAGGAGCCTTCTTTTGTTGTCTCTTGCGCTGAGATGGAAGAACTGTAGGTCTTCAGGTTGTCTCACCCTGGGGGTCAGGTACAAGGAAAAGAAAAAAATGACTGTTGTATTTTTGTACTTGAATGGAAAGGAAGGAAGTGGGGACACTGCTCCTTTTCCCTGCCCAGAAGAGATTTTGGGGTAGAATCCATTTGAAGTCAATAGCCTTGAAACAATGCGTTTACTTCTTCCCTGAGAAGTCACTGAGTGAGGATAACCCTCAGTGAAGTTCTGCTCTTTGCAGCCACTGTGGCCTGGAAATGGCAAACTAATATTTATAAAACAAAATAGCATAATAACTGTACACAGCTTTACTCCCTGAACTGTCAGCAGCATTAGCTGTGTCACCTGTTGGTTACAGAATAAACTCTGAGGATAAATGCTCATTGCAGGAATTGCAACATACTTTATCTGTGTCTGACAGAAGTAGAGCTCCCAGAGTGTTTTACAGAAAGTCTTCTCATTTTAAAATGCACTTAAAAAGCACAGACCAAACTGTATTGTGCTTACCCCATGCATATCATTAACCATATCTGCAGGGCTGCAACAAGCAATTCTGATCTTCCTCATCCCCACTGAATAAGTTTTAAAGATCTAGCTTTCTTAACTGGTGTTTATACCATCCTTTTTTCATTGCTGGGGCTGAGTCTCTCTGCCAACAACATGTGCTTGGTACGGCAGGCAGGCAAACATTAGTGTCTAAAGAACCTGTCACCAGTGAGGCACCTGTAGGGCGTGCAGAGGATCACAGCTGAGAAACGGCATGAAGGCAACGAGTAAGCGATGGGAAAGACAGAATACGTACCCTATATTGCCAACCACCCCCCCACCCCACTCCCCTTTTTTGCTTTAAGAAGTCATAGCAGGCTCTTGTGTTTTGTCAGTGGAAACTGTTTCCAGGCACATGAAGGACAAGAAGGTGACTAGGAAGAGCCAAGATGGTAAACCATGCTTGACTAGTCTGCCTTCTGTGATGAAACGACTTCCTTGGTGCATGAGGGGAGAGCTATGGAGGCTGAACAAAATGAGGAGGTGTATACTTCCAGTGCAATTTATTTGTCTTCTGATGCCATCATAGTGCTTTGAGAAGTGGGGCTCTGCCCTCATCTTTTTTTCGTAGCTCATACTCAGTTTGTTTCTTCTTCTGGTAGATTGTGCTCTCCTGCTGGCAGCTGGTGATGTTATGTGGGTTGAAGAAACAAGTTTTACCTTTTCGTTTGGAATGTTGAGAACTTTTTTTTTTTTAATCTCATGTGGCAAAATATTTCGTAACTGTGCCACCTGTCAAGAGCTTCTAAATCAAGGGCCTCTTGCACTTGGGCTTATTGTACTCACTTAATTTTTTACTGGTATTTCAATTAATATTCTCTCTGTCTCCGTTCTTCAGTGGAAGCTAGAATTGCTTTCTTCTGTAAGTTTCATGACTCTACCCACACTGTTTTGACAAACAGACGTTCCTTTTGCCGATATCTTTTCTTCCCTGTAACTGTGTGCAAGGTAACTGCTGGTTACTATCTAGATTGCAAGTCTGCTAAGGCAGATGTAGTGAGCTTTTTCTCTCTTATGCACTTAATGTTGCCAAAGTGCTGTTTCTAGTGTGGATGAACCAGGTGCAGAAATGAGCAGAAATGTAATTTTCTCAAAGTTTTTGAGTACGTTGTTTGTCTTAACAGGTCTTTGTATAAATTCTTCTGTGATTATATGTATTATAAGTTACCTTAAACATGCAAGCATATCCTTAGGTAATGGAAGTTGTAAATGTGTATTGTGAATGTAAGCCACCTGTGTAAGTTCTCAAGCTTCTTTGCGAAATCTTGTTAGCCACTATGAAACGAACATGTTTGAAGTAAATTGTTATAGTGGTTTAGTCTAATAAATGGGCAAGTATTTGTTTTAGAAGCCATGTTTATTTACATACTGACTGTGTGAAATAAAAAGTGAAAGATAAAGACAAAGTGAAGTTTGATTTAGATCATTCATACTATTAAATTAACCTTTTTCTTTTAATGTAGCTGATTTTGTAGGTGAGTGATTTTCAAGAGTTTGGAGATAATGCTAATGATACCTTTACAAATTTTTGGTTTTGTATTGTTCTTCTGTGTCCGCAGAATATATGAAAGGAAAAGGCTATAGCAAAGAGGTCACTTGCCTAATATAAGATACATTTGTAAAGTTTTCCAGATGCAGGGTGTGATAAGCAGGTAATTACTGACTGGACCTTATTGCTTTTGACTACTTATAATGATTGTTAGACTCCTTGAAAGCCAAAATAATTTAATAGTTTTGAATAAAGCATGGTGTTAGGATGAGTAGAGGTGATGTGCTGTTGACTAAAGGAAGAAAAAGATCAAAGCTGTGGAGGGGAGTCTATAGGTTCATTGTAACAGGCCATATCCCATCATTGCCTCTGAGACATCAGTTTAGGATTCAAGATTAATCAAGTTTAAGAATGTAATTTTCAGGCTTGTTTCTAAAGGCATCTGCAGAGGTGAGGGTAAGGTCTCAAGAATGAATTAACACAGTGAACTGTAGATTATTGCCAAAAGTAGTGCATATTCCCACCGGTTCCACTGTGTTGATAATAATGATGCGCAGCTAAAAACTTTAGTGTAGCATTAGTGTTCTGATGAATCAGGAAAAAAAAAAAAGGGAGATAAAGGGTGTTGACCACTTTATTTGGCAGCATCCCGTGGTTAAACTCACATAAGCTGGTGCTGAAAATAGTCTTTTGGCTGAGGACAGGACTAGACTGATTTCTTTGTGAAACAGTTTTCCTACCTGTAAGTGGATGTTTCTGGCCTTGAGGAATTGTATGGGTCACTACTACTGTGTAGTGGTGGTTTGGTTTTGCACACATTGAGGATTTTCATGAGGCTGTTTATGCTGGAAAAAGAATATTACATTTGAGATAAGCATGTATATATCTACATGAATTCCTTTTCTAGGCTGCACACCACAACTGGGGATGCATGGCTGGCAGTTGTTTTTTCTTACATTGTATTCAGAGGTCTTAGTTAAAGATGCAATCTATTTCTTCCTGTTGCTCTTGCAGAAAGTATTTACGGGATAAAAATCGTAACACTGTATGGGATATGTGCTTGTTCTTTCAGTTGGATGCCATTTTATCTGAGGGTGTTTGCCATGTAAAATACCTTTTTTGTATTTTTTTAGGTGGTTTCTGACAGTAAATAGTTTGAAGGTTGGAGATGTCATTTTGTTTGCAATATCAATGTTTACAGCTCCGCACTAGATGTGGGATGTATTAAGTTGATTTTGG
Organism: Burhinus bistriatus; assembly: GCA_013397275.1. Lineage (NCBI taxonomy): Eukaryota > Metazoa > Chordata > Aves > Charadriiformes > Burhinidae > Burhinus > Burhinus bistriatus. The sequence goes on along the minus strand of VYXH01004341.1, from coordinate 12,255 downwards.
CATAGAATCATTGCAGAGGATTTGTTGCTCTCTAGGTTTCCCTCTTTCATCCCTCACTGTGCTGTTATACTGTTCATCTCAGAATTTAGTGTAGAACTGTAAAATGTTACTATGTGTTTTACAGGTATCCCATACATTGATTAATACCACACTGATCTGTAAGAGATTTTAATCTGAAACTTATTGGTTTGTCCAGATTCATAAACCTGATGAAAGCTTTCACATCCTGCCAAACTCACTACTTGTTCCTTGAAAGGAGTGCAGAGAGGGAAGTGCTA
>VYXH01004341.1:178-11928 GCA_013397275.1 Burhinus bistriatus | reverse complement strand
TTTTTTTTTTTTTTACTTGAAAAGAAGAATATCTTGTTCCCACCAGGCTATCACTTGACAATTTCTCCCCACCACTGCCATGTTCAATGGAAATTTTCTAGTTATTAAAATAGAATACTTCTACCACTGATCACTGATTCTGAATTACTGTGAAAACATCAATGGAGAGGAAAAAGGTCAGTAGTTTTCTGTCCAGCTTTTCTCAGATTTCTGTGAGACTAAACAATAAGCCATTCTTTTTTTTTTTAAAAAATAAGCGTCTTCAAACATACAAGGTCTGTTTGCAGTGTGGTTGGTTGGTTTGTTGTTGTTTTTGGTTTGTTTTATTTATTTTTTTTTTTCCTCCTGAATTCTGTCAGCAGTGCAGAGCTAAGCAATCATAGTAGGGGGATAAAGCCCATGGATGGCATTTTTAATAATTCCTGAGATGATAGCATCCCTTGAGCAAAACACTGGAGCAGGCCAGTTTTTAATAATTTCTTCAGTTTGCAGGACTCTCTGCAGTTTTTTGCAAGCTTTATTGGGCTGACCCATTTTGAAATGGATGATGCTCATAACTGTTGGAGGATTCCTGGGAAGAGGTACGCAGCATGTGAGAAATGTGTTCAGCTTGTGTTATTTGCCAGTAAGAAAACCAAATTTAGTTAACTGCTAGAAAATACCAGGATACTGCCAACAGATGGTTTACTACTTTTACGCAATTCTTGTTTTCCCACAAGTAAAATGTTGGTGTAATACTTCAGAGGTGTCTCTGCCCTTACAGAATTCTGATATCCCCAGAACCTGATATATTCCATTCTTAAAAGAATTATGCATTTTGCTAGTAAGTGATTTTGCCCACGCGTTTAGAGTGATTTGAAAAAATATTTATACTTACCAGATAGAGTTGATTCACCTTGGATGGATGAAATAGAAAGCTTTAATCCCTTGATGTTATGTCTTGTACCATTGTATTCCTCTGCTTTTGTACTCTTCCTCAGCATTAAAGTAATATAAAGGAACATAATGATAAAGAGTTTACTTCCTTTTTTTTCCAGATGTGGGTGTTGCAGGTTGCAGTTCAGAAAACTGAAAATCTTCAACCTGAGAGACCTGACTTTGTTCCCTCCTTCTGTTTTGGAACATTCCATTTAATAGATGATTGTAATGTGCAGAAATATGCATTTTGTACCAGTTACATGAGGAGGAATGGAAATGGAACTGTGAGAATTTGGAAAACATAATTTAAGAGCATACTGAGGTATACTAGTTCGAGTAAGACAGTTGCAAGAGTACTATGTGCTAGCTGTTAGCTGAAACAGTTATTTGGTTTTTTTCTTTAAAACACCTTCAACTAATACTGTCGTAATATCCTATCTCTCTGGCAACCTGTGCACTGAATTATGAATCCATGTAACATCTGGTTTTTCAGTGATCAGTACTTAGTAGTTGCAGAGTTTGTCCTTATTGAGCATCTGTGACTGTTCATGTTAATAAGGCAAAATCAGGTTCCTGTGAGATGTCTTGCCAGAGTAGCTGCTGTGACTTAGCGTGCTCTAGTTATGTAGGATATACTGCAGTAATAGCATTGCATAATATTTTTGCATATTCCTATATGCAGCAGGTTCTGATTTAGTGCAGAAATCGCACTGCATGCTAACAGAGCGTAACTTCCAACCTGCCTTTTTGCTATGCCTCTGTTTAACCCAACAAATAATGGAGTCAGTATACTGAGAAATGTGCTCCTGTCTTGACACGTTTGTTTTTATCAAGGAGAAACTTCATATGAACTCCTCTGTTTTATCATTTGTTATTCAGTTTTGCTCTCTGTTGCAAGTTTTGATTTTTAAAAAAACTTGTCTAGATAGGCTCTGTGCCATGCAGTTAGCCAATTTCACTGTTTCATTAAAGCTCCTGACACTTCAGGTTCTATCTTCAAACTGCAGTTTCATGATCCTTGTAAACTCATACAGCTGGTGCCTAAGGCAGCCCTAATCTTAGCCCTGCTCTTCCTTCCCATGTGCTGACACGCAGCTGTGTAATGAACTGAGTCAGGGAGCTGATCTGAGTAAAACCAAAACTAATCACTATAATTTCTTCTTTTAAACTGGATTAAACCTGGATTAATTCTCTTGTCTAGTTCACTGCACTACCACATAAGCACTTGTGCTGTCATAAGGAAGAAAAGTGCATAGGGAAATCAATCATTTTGTCAGCAAAATGCAGGAGGTGGACATAAATGTGAAACAACACAAACTGCTGAAAGAAACTGTGCATGCTTCAAACCAGTTCCCCTTTCCCTGAGGAATGTGGGCTGCTCCTTCTCACCAAGAGCCTTTCTTTCATTTAATTTTTTAATTATTTTTCTTTGCCCAAATATTGGACAAACAACAGAACAAATAGAGAGAGAACTCAAAAAAAAAAAAAAAAACAAACCAATTGATTAGTTTCTCTGATAAAGTATTAGGCCATATGAATAAGTTGGAACTGGCAGACATATCTCAACTTTAATGGTGCCTTTGATACTGTCTCATGTGACATTAATCATGGGTGAACTAAGGAAATTAAGTTTACGTGGAAGTAGCATGAGATGTAGGAACACAAAAATGATTATAGAACTGTATTGAAAGGAGTTGGTATCTTTCTAGTGCTAAATGGAGAAGGGAAGGGAGGCTGTGTTAGGTCTCAAACAATTTTAACTGACTAAAGTGATGGCACACAGAGCGTACATCCTGACTTTTTGGTAGGTGTCAATCTAGAGACCTGCAAGTGTTGAAAGGCAGGATTAGAATTTAAAATGATCTTACAGTATTGGAGAAATAGCCTGAAAGTAGTAAGTACAAAAATCCCCTATTAAGTGGGAATAAAGAGTTACTCAAATGTCAATTTTTCAGAAAAAGATTGAAGAACACGGTAGATGCTGAACTGAAGCTTTTGTGTTTTGCTGACCAGTTAGAAAAGATCCACATATGGCAGTAGCTGTATAAGCAGGAGTGTTCACTGTAAGGTCTATAATGTATTGTAGAGTCATAGAAAATCTTGAGTTGAAAGGGACCCATAGGGATCATCGAATCCAACTTGCAGGACTACCTAAAACTAAACCATATGACTAAGAGTGCTGTCTAGACACTCCTTGAACTCTGACAGGCTTGGTACCATGACCACTTCACTGGGGAGCCTGTTCCAATGACTGATGAAGTAGTTCCTCCAGCTGACTCTGGTGCCATTAATGAAGCTGTGACTTCAGGTTTGAGGATTGCATTTAAAAAAATATGTAGGCCAGTGGGAAGGAGTCTGGAGAGGTGAGGTGTCTGCAACAAGAAACCTGTGAGGAATGACAGAAGAAACTGTGATAGTTCAGACTGCCAATAAAAGTCTAAGGGCAGATGTAATAACTGGGCTTAGCATCTAAAAATATCTAAAATATTGTAAGAATTAAGCTGACTTCTTAAGACTCTGATTTTCAGTGTTGCTATGCAGAAGTAGTAGTTCTTACTGCTATGAATGTCCCTGTGTCCTGAAGTAATAAGTACAACTTTCCACAAATGCAAAGGTGGTCTTTCTGGGGCTTTGTTATAACATCTGGCAGTTCCTGAGTTTCTGTGTGAATCTCTTTGAGATTCAAAACATTCCTTTTTCAAAAAGATGACTCCAGTGGCAGTGTTCCCAAGCAGTTCTCTGTTGCCTTTCAGTAAACAGTTTCATTGTTTGGATGGTGCTGCTTGATGGGGCGTTGTCCATCCTTATTTTCAAATTCACATGGTCTCAAACAATAATGTCTTTCAAATTTTGAGACCTTTATAATCAGAACCTCTCCAAGTGGGTTCCCAGCTGCTACTCTTCACTTGGAGAGGCCCTGACAGGGCTGTACCGCCTTCTACTGAGGTGCCTTCCCCTCCCTGGAGCATCTTCGCATCCCAGGACACCCAGCTCTTCATATGGGGTCCAGGGGAAAGCTCGTTGAGGGAGCACTGCTGCTCTTGGCTGTTAAGAAAATGCTTAGAGAATGTATGTCCATAATGTCCAACAATTCTTGCATTATTATTTATTAACTTCTTATGAGTACAGTCTTGATCCAAAATGCTAAGAAAACGTAAGCAGCAGTTATTTTTCATTGGCTGCAGTTCTTGAATGTATAGTTGTTTTCTTGCATACCTGTTTAACGTAGTCTGCTAACTGTCTGCAGCTGTTCACACACAATTGCAGTACAGAAATGTTATGTCTTTTATTTGAGTTGGATTTTTCCAGCTTGCAGTACTGTAGGTTCACTTCAGAATTAACATCCACTTGCAAGCAAAGTTTAGCTGGGTCACACTATACTGTTTACTAGGACATTGGCTGCTAGATCTGGAATTGCTGTGTTCTTGTCAGAACAAGAAAAAATTGTTTGACCTGGAATATATAGTAGAAACAAAAAAGTCACTTCACTGCAAGACTCAAGTTTTAGATTTAGGAGCCACTACTGTCTGAAGTCTGCTTATGTTCAGTTCAGCTTGATTGGGTGAACAGTTTACTTTGTACTTATTTCTTGTTTCTATTTTAAATTGCTACAAATACAGTTTGCAATTTCATAATTTTTTCATTTTAGAATTAATATTTTATTCAAATGAACCAGTCATCACTGAAAGCTTATTTGAAAAAATGAATTGGAAATGTGACTGTCTANCCCCGTCAATACTTCTAAAAGTCATGAACTCATGTTAGTAGGATGTAATAGAATTTTTCTGGCCTGTACAGTGGTTGCCACTGTTGTCCTGATTCAAATAAAAATCCATCAAACAAAGTTAAATTTTGCAAGTAGAAGGATGACAGAAGATATTCTGATCTTCTTGTTACGTTCAAGCCTTTTAAAGATTTTTACCTTGACTGTTTTAGAGTAAGGTTGATCTGCTGGTTTAATCCTTGTTTGCAGAGCTACTTAAGTTGGTGTTAGTCCTTTAGGATAGAGTTAAACTTAACAAATCTATTGCAAACCAACTTTAGAAATTGTATTTTCTAATATTTGCTTTTTAAGGATTTATAAATTATTTGCCCTGGTTTAGCAATGATTTTGTGCTTCTCCAGAGTTGTACTAGCTATTTGTTTGAGACGACAACAAATACAGAGTTTTGATGAATGGCAGTGATCAAATATGTAGTCTCAACACTTCCAGCAAGTAAATACCAGACAATTACCATAATAGCAGAAGCTAGGCTCTTAATAATGGTGACTTGCAATGATTTCCTAAAGGAGATGTCCTCTGTCAGAACGGTGGCTTTATTAAAAGCAGATTTGAGTGCTTGCTAGAGATACCAGTGCAGCCCAGTGATAGTTGGCAGCTCAGATGATTTCATGCTGCAGGCAGCATTTCAGTAGTTAGCCTGTCCTGTGAGCCCATCCGTGTTTGTGATTAAGCTAAAGATCCTTGAAAACAGCGAGACATACTGGACATTTTTTCTTTTTTTGGAAAATGTTACTGGCTCTTCCTTCCCTTGCTTCATACTTCATTTCTCCTTGCTAATTTACTACTATTTAAATTCTGCATGCTGAGGATTAGTTTCCCCAGTTCCTTCTGTGTACCAATACCTCAACAAAGATACTGTAAATCTCCTTTTTTCCACTTAATTGCGTGGTCCTATAAAACATCTGGATGTAAAGATAAGTCAGCCGCTTGCTGGCTGTCTGCCTAAAAACAGTCCGAGATTCTGGCGGACCAGAAAACGGTCCAAGTTTCTTGTTATTGAACATGTGGGATCTGTGAAGGTATCAGCTTAATGTCTTTTTTTTAGAAATTACCTTTAATCCCTGTCTCCTTACACATACATACAGAGGAACGGTCTGCTGTTCCTAAGAGGAGGTTTTAGTGATAGAAATATCATGGAGAAGAATTGCAGCAGATAAAGATCTGAGGAGATGCAAGTGGGCAGTGTGTTACAGGCACTAGTTCAAATCTGCACAGGAATCTTCCCTCTTGGTTATTTCTGTTGAGCACTAGGCGCACAGTGTAAATGTTGATGTTCTCTTCCATAACACTGTGGTGGCTGGAGCGAAAATCTGTGGGAGGAAAATGGAATTTTCGTCATTCAGCCAAAACTATCTTTATAATAATTTGAGCTTAATTAAATACATGGAACAAAGAAAGCACGTGAGGCAGGAAACGTGGGCTCTCTTTAAAGACTTAGATTTACTGAAACATTTACACAGAGGGGTAAACGTTGTGAACAGTAATGTGCTGTCTCAGAGCGCACAGAGATCCTCCAGTAAAAGTTTCAACTTTTAAGGCATTTTATATTTGAGCATGGGGGAAAACTGCATTCCGAAGTATGTGAATCCACATGGGCCATGAATGGAAACTGCTGATGGTTTGAATTCATCCTGGAATGTGCGCCAAGTACAACATTACTGTGTAAAGAAATGTGCATGAAGGTTTTTTTTTTTATGAAAAGAGCTGTTTTTGTTGGAGAATGGGAAAAACTGAGACTTAATTCATGTTCCTTGAGCAAGTCTTCCATACTTTTTAGTAAGACTAATAAGATTCCATTACACCGATTTTTGAGAAAGAAGAGTGCTGGAACATTTTACTTACTTAAGACTTTAACCTGTGCGTTTCATAAAATCATAGAATATCTCAATTTGAAAGGGACCCATAAGGAACATGGAGTCCGACTCCTATAGATCCACCAATAAATATGGAGAAGGTAGCTTATTTAAATCCAGCTGCTGATTTTTTTTTTGACCTATGAAAAACAACTTCATCCAAACTATACTGACAGCTCGATCTCAGAAGTCTGTTTGCATACAGGCACAGTTAGTTGTTTTTTTCTTTTTCAAATAAATAGGCTTTTGTAGTTTGTGCCAGTGTCAGTTTCCACACTAGATCCAGCAATCCTATCAAGTAACACTGCATTAGATTAATTGGTTAATTCTGGCATCTCAGGCTGTTGTAAACCAAGTGTGGGGAACAAAAGGATCACGACCTCCTAAGCAGTGAGTGCATGCTTTCGTTGGAGTTTCCAGTTGCAACATTTGGTGTCTACAGCATCTCTCTGTGTACAACTTGTGGTGGTTGTCTCTACAACCAGATGAATCACAAAGCAAGTAACAGTATGCAGCAATAAACTGCAGTATTTGCTTGTTCTATGTTGTATCTTCTGTGTCTCTACTGAAACTGATGTAATCTATCTTGGAATATTGTGTTGAGCTAGGCTTTACTTAAAGATGGATTTGTATGTTGTTTGTGCATAATAGCACTTGCATTAAGAGACAGATGTGTGTATACATAGAGAGGTATGTTAATAAAATCTCCTAGGTTTTGCATTTAGTTTGGGCTATTGTCTATGTGGCAGTCATTCTAGTTTCATGCTGTGAGTTGCCGTGCACATATGAAGCAAAATGATTTGGGAAATCAATGAAATACGATTTGGATAGTGTCTCTTGTTTGTTTGGCTTGCCTCCTGTTCAGCAGAGTCTTATCAAACGCAGCCATATACAGTGAGACCTATTGTTTGTGATATCCTTAAAGTAAATCTTGAAGCACTGTATGAAAGTTTTGAACCTATAAACCAATAATGTTTTTTGCTACAACCATTTATAGGTAGGGAAAACTTACAGCCTTTCTTAATTGAGGAAACCTTTATGTCACCGAGTATGTCTTTGAAATAACACGTTATTTTGCAGTGTGTGAACCTTGGGAAAAAAAAAAAAAAAAAGCCTGAGAACATCTATTCAACAACTCAGTTGCAGAATTAACAGCATCGAATTGTTGCAAACTGGAGAACACTTTTTCCGTTGGCTATGACTCGAGTATATTTTTACCTGACAGCGTTTGTGTGTGTTTTCCTAATAGGCTATTTATTGAAAATTCTTTAAGCATGTGAAGGCTAGAGACTACAGTTATTTTTGCAAAGATTATCAATCTTTATCTCAGTCAGAAGGAGGTCTGTGTTATTAAGCCCATAGTCATTGACAGTGGCCTTGAATTTGAAAAAAAAACCCAGAAAACAACAAACCAACACAACACCAAAAAAAAAACCCCAAAACCCCTAGTCATAAACTTCCAGCAGCTCACATGCTGGTATAAGATATACTGCAAATATTTTCATAACACGGAAGAGGAGAAACTTGTAGTACAATGAACATGAATGAGAAAACAACCTTTTCTAAGTAACTAGCAGGTAAATATATTCTTTTGTCAAGTTGATAATATTTGTTGTTAAAGGATAGGTAACTTACATGGCAGGAGTTATGAAATCACATCTTTTCAGGAGCTGTGCATTCTTTCTTCCTTTGAAATTGGTCTGGATTTTTCCTTTAGGGCCATTTTTTAAATGCAATTGATTTTTTTTAAAAGATGCATGTAAAATAACCTAGTGCTAAAACTTGTCAGAATTTGCATACCTCCATATTGGTTAACTGAATTATACCATTACAGATTATTTTGTCAAAGGATTCTATTCGGATACCAAAATAAATTGGTGATGAATTTGATTTAGACTAATTTGTGATCTCTCACACCTCCATGAATACAGCTTTTTTTTTTTTTTGTTAAGATAAGGGAGTATCATAAATAAGGGCCAACAAAATGTTGAGACTGAAAGTGTTAACACAATTACTCTGCTGATAGTATGCATGCTAAAAATAATGGATCCACAACTCTTTTGGCTTCATAATCTAATTTGACTGGAATTTATCTATGTTTTCTAATAGTTAAATTGTGGCAAATATCAAATGATCCCACAGGCAGAATTTCTGGCTTCAGTAGTTGAGACCTGAAGATGGTCTCGCTCATACTAAGAAAGCTAAGGGTTTCAAAAAAGATCTGTGGGCTTGAAAGTCTTAATAATACAGAGATGTGGAATTTAATGTGCGTGTATTGGAGCGTCATTGTATTTGAACAATTAAAAGGCGCATTGCATTCGTCAGTCTCTGTCAGTGGGACCTATATACTTATTAACAGATTTCAGTGCAGAACTAATTGGAGTTATAACTGTGGTGCTGCTAGATAATATCCCCTCTGTAACTGAGTTCTCTCTCCTTTAGTTAGTCTCCTCTGTAAGCTGTGGTCAAATCGACCTTTCTTTTGCTGGACAAGGTTGTATAAGTGGCCTCCCTCCTCTCTCCCTGTTCTCTCCATTCTTTTATTATCCCCACCCCACCCCCCTGCAAATGCCTCTCTTAAGTTGACTGCTGTTTTCTTATGAAACACATTGAGGAACTGACCTGGGTCAAAATTACTTGGCAGAGAAGAGGAGGTGTGGTTTTGTCTTCGTGAATGCTGGTGGTTTCTCTGACACTTACTGTGCCGTTGCCCAGTTGGTAATTACAGAGGAGCTGAGGTGATAAGGTGCTAAAGCTGCAAGAGGTGCTGGAGCTGCTTAGTCACGTACTGTCACCAAGAGCAGTGCTCCTGAAGGAAAAGTCTTGCTGAGTCTGAAGCTTTCCGTGTCTTCTGTGAATGTGACTTGTCTGCCAGCACAACCAAGCTCAGAGAGGATGCTAATGAACTCAACCCCAGCGCTCCTTCCCTATGCCCCTGAAGTGCTTTCCCCTTCTATGTAGGACAGATGAACTTCCCTCCAGTTACCAGAGAGGGAATTAATAAAGCTTTTCTGAAGCATGAAGTTACAGGGTGTTCCTCTGAGAAGATTTTGCATCATACTGAATTGTGGACAGCTTCTGCCCACAATAAGCTAAGTTAGTTTCAGAGAATTTAAGAAGCATGGAGAACAACTTAAGTGAAGACTCTTAGATACTTGGAAAATTCTGCCTCTAAGTGCGTGAAATTATCTTCTAAATTCTTTGAATCATTAAAAACTTTATTTGAAGGTCAGAGCTGTTAATGCCTATGTAAGTTAGCTGGACTTTCATATAATTTAGGAGATTCTAATTTTTTTAAATTTATTTTTGATTTTATTTTTAGAGACCAACAGTCTATATCTGTGATCTACAATGAATGCCAAATCTGCAATCAGCAAAGAAATTTTTGCCCCGCATGATGAAAGGATGCTGGGAGCTGTCCAAGTGAAAAGAAGAACAAAAAAAAAGATTCCTTTCCTAGCTACTGGGGGTCAGGGTGAATATTTAACATACATCTGCTTGTCAGGTAAGATTAAAGATTTTGACATCTAGTTACCTGGGTTTGTTTATCTTTGACTAACTGATTAGATGTTATCTGTAGCCATAAGGAGCTGGGTGACTCGAATGTTCATAATGTAACCAGAGAATTATGGCACTTACATCTTTTCTTGAGAAACCACATGTTCAAGGCTATTAGTATTTATTCCATATAATAAATTGAACAGGTGGTTTCCTTGTTTAAAAGAAATTAGGTGTTCTCTAACAGTATAGCTGCAGAATATGAACAAGTAGACTATTTGGTAACAGTCTTTGCTTATTGAGGTTAAGATCTTTCTTGGAGGGATGAACTTTACAATGCATTTCCTTTTAATGCCCTGAAATTTGTTTGCAACAAATACGCTTTCCTCTTCTTTTCTTATTTGCCTCTGTGTCTTACCAGCTCATTGGTTACTTAGATATGCAACTTTCAGCCAGAATAATTTCACTTAGTTGAACAGAACAGTGGTGCTATATGTCAGTCACATGACTTTAAAAGGGACAAAGATGGAAATATTTGGATTGAAGAAGAAAAGGATGTGTAAAGACTTGTTTTGTGAGAGGTCATGGGGAACAGGGAGAAAGGATCTATTTGTTGCTAATGTGTTCAGATGAGATTATTTTGAGTTTCTCCAATGTCAAACCAGCACTCGTGAGAGTCTGGATTTCGGGAACAGGGTAGGCAGTAGCTGTACGACGTTTTGCTTTATATTTTTATACTTTCTAATACAAGTAAAAGTCTAATTAATATTTTGGTTTTTAAAGTAAAAATGAAACCCATTGATTGGGTAACTTGTGGTTAACTATGACATTGTAGGTTTTTCACTGGCTTTTTTTTAATGCTTTGAATACTTCCTGGTTATTGTAGTGAAATTTACCTTAAGATTACATCTCAAGGCAGTTTGAAAGCAGGTTGTGATCCTGATTTGCTTGTACTTTATACCTGTTTTTGAACTTAGAGTGGAATTCAGTTGCCTGGAAGTAGGCATTCAGTACATTTCTAGGTTTCTTGCCCTTCCTCCAGGTAGCTCTCTAAAAAGACAGAAATCCCTTGTAGTTTCTATGTCTGTCAACTAAGCGTGTGTGAATTTCTTTGGTATCCTAGGGTGATTTATTTCTAGGCATATCTGTTGCTCCCTTTGAGTGTGTGTATCTTACTGGAAGTAAAACTAGTGGTCAGAGGAAGAATCATAGAATAGTTGGGTTGGAAGGGACCTTTAAACCAACCCCCCTGCAATGAGCAGGGACATCTTCAGCTAGATCAGGTTGCTCACAGCCCTGTCCAACCCGACCTTCAGTGTTTTCAGGGATGAGGCATCTACAAAATCTGTGGCCAACCTGGTACAGTGTTTCACTACCCTCATAAAAATTTTTCTTCCTTCTATCTAGTCTAAATCTACTCTCTTTTAGTTTAAAACCATTACCCTTTGTCTTATGGTTACAAGCTCCACTAAAAAGTCTGTCCCCATCTTTCCTATAACCCCCTTTAAGTATTGAAAGGCTGCAATAATGTCTCCCCAGAGCCTTTTCTTCTTCAGGCCAAACAAAGCTGACTCTCTCAGCCTGTTGTCATAGGAGAGGTGTTCCATCCCTGTCATTATCTTCATGGCCCTCTTCTGGACCTGCTCCAAGAGGTTCCCGTCCTTCTTATGTTGGGGGCTCCAGAGCTGGGCACAGTA